>JAHREE010086974.1:0-13520 GCA_033628505.1 Tringa tobata | reverse complement strand
CTCTCTCAGCCTGTCCTCACAGCAGAAGTGCTCCATCCCTCTGACCATCCTCGTGGCCCTCCGCTGGACCCATTCCAACAGGTCCATGTCCTTCCCGTGTTGAGGACTCCAAAGCTGGACCCAGCACTCCAGGTGGAGTCTCACGAGCGCAGAGTAGAGGGGCAGAATCACCTCCCATGACCTGCTGGCCACACTTTTCTTGATGCAGCCCAGGATGTGGTTGGCTTTCTGGGCTGCCAGAAATGATGGCAAGCTTTGTGTTCATAACGGCTCCAACCCCAGCGGGGGGAGCTTCACACGCCGCCCAATGTCAACGTTTCCCAAAAGCGCCATGACTTGCTGTGGAAAAGCTGGCTTCACACTCACCCTCCCCGGGCCATGTACGCACCAGGGGTAACAAGCTGTTCACCAGTGAAAGCATCCGCGCTATTTCCTGAGGTGTCCCCCTCCCCGAAATATTTTCTGAGGTCCCCCAAAAATGTTAAGGTCAAACCAGAGAAGTCACCATTGCACGGTCACAAAAATGACCGGCCCTCTCCTCCTCCCACCCTCTGCGTCTCGCAATGAGCCAGCGGCCACCATATTTCCCCTCTGAAGCACGTGGACGGATGCAGCAGAAGGCACCTGCCTCCTGCCAATGGCTACCAGACCTGGTGCCAAACGGGCCACCGGCAGCAGGCCGTTTCCATCCGCAGCACCGTGAGGGGATGAACCAAAAGGTGCCCTCCCCAGCCCGAGAGAATGTGTTTGTTCTGTGGCTGCTGATCAAAAGGACGTGGCGATGAAATGACCTCTCAGTTACGGGAACGGCTTGCAAACCGTTTAGAAGCAATTTAAAAAAATTCATTAGAAGAAAATGCGTTTGGTGTCTTGGACAGCCCAAATGAAGATGGCACACAGGCCGTGCCGCGGTGAAAGGTGGGCACATTCAAAGGGAATTAGATGTCAGGATCCATCACATCCATCCCCATCCGTGTCCTCCCGCAGGCTAAACGCTGTTACCAAGACAAGCTGTGCACACCTTGTGTCTCTGTAAACAACCGGAGCCGTTGCTTCCCGGGATTTCTGACACACGAAGCTCAGAGTAGTTTAATTTGGAAGGGACCCATGGAGGTCAGGTCTGGGGCACCTCTTTGGTCCCACCACCTGCTCAGTGCAGGGACAGCATCAACCACGCAAAAGATTTCCTTGGGGTCTCCTTCAATCAAGTCTGCATATCTCCAAGGAAGGAGACTGTACAGCCTCTCCGGGCAACCTGCACCTGTGCTCCCTCCTCAACGGCAAAAATCTTTCCCTTTTCTCTAGTGGGACTTTCCTTCACTGCAACTTGTGCCCGCAGCACTTTGTCCCGCGTGGTGCCCCGCTGCCGGGTATTCTCCCGTGCCTGTCCAGGCGTTACAACACCGTTTGTAGCTGCAGCAAAACCAGGTGCAAGAAGGGCTAAGAAGGGTTTGCAAGTCTCCGCGGCTCAAGCACTTGGTCACATACCCCCACGGTAGTTCAGAAAATGCCGTGTTATCTTATTCCCATTGCCAAATAGAGACCCCGTTGGGCATGGCCAGCCTTCGCTTGGATTAAGATTAAGATGGAGGCCACAAGAATCCCAGCGCAGAAGCAAGTGCTACAGAGCAGGGCAAAAGAAGGGAAGGTAAAATCAAAGGTGAAGTAAAATTTCGGACTTGGTCAGAGGAAATCCTCCAATCTAGCCCCCACACAGAGGTTGTTTATGTCAACCTTAATTAAAACAGCTGTGGCAGAATAAATTATTCCAAACATTTTTCAAAATGGATTAAAAATGGTGCCATTCAAACTTAGAAAGTCAGGTTCACAAACATGAGCCAACTGGGCTCCACAACGAAACCGTAATACCGGCGGTATTTTTGTGGCATATATAAAGCATAGAGAGAAACACGTAATTTATCTGCTTTTCAGTAACGAAATGTGGTGTGGAAGGTCTCAATTGTGGGTGATTTGACACACCTTTGGCGTGTCAAATAGGTCTTTTCTATAATAGCAGGTATATCATAAGGCAGTCTACACTTTTTATATTCTGGATTAACCTAGTTTTAAACCTCTAAGTTCTCAAATACTTTTTCCTTAACTGAAAAAATTGAAAGCCCATGATATCAAGGCAGAAGTCATTTCATGTGTGGTGAAACCTCATGAGAGCATTAGGATCTGCAGGAAGAGTTTTTAACCTACAAGGCAGTCCAGTCTCACAGCCCTTGCCAGTTGTCACCTATTTCACTCAGTGAAAGAATTGTTCAAGCATCGCAGTGTGTCCCTGAAAGGGAGATGCTTGTGTCCAGCTTGACTTTGCTCCTTGTTGTCAGGCGTTTTCTGAGTTCTTCCAGCTCTTTAGTCCCTGCATTTCTCTGGAGTTTCACCCTTTCAAGAGGAGGATGCTCTTATGGTCCATGTCAGGTTCTCACTGAGCTCAGGGAGCAGCGCTGTGCATCTCCACCATCTCCCTGAGCAGCAATTGGCGGGGTTAGTGACCAACTCCACGCTTATTAAAATGGTTACACCTCCTTGGGAACTCTTTATATTTCCAGAGCTATCATTAAAGGCCTTTTATCTTCTCAGTACAGCTCCTTGCATCAGTCATTCCAACTAAAGGTGAGCCATCTGGATGGCTCTTGTTTTTAACTGGTTGTGGGAAAAAGAGGATTCAAAGAGCAGATCAAGCTGGCACCCGACAGCCACACTCATTTACCACAGCACCATGAGGAGCAGTGGAGAGAGAAGTCTGGCTGGACCTCCTGCACTGTCATCAAGATGTTTTCATCTTGGCTTCCTAGCTGAGACTGGATCCGCAGATCTCACGGGAGGACATAAAAATAATAAGCTATGTTTCAGCAGTGCACACCTAAGCACAGAGTATGATATCACTCGGTGATTATCTTAGCGAATTTCTGAAAATTAAGCAGCAACAAAATTAAAAAGTTGCTGAAATAAACGATCTAAAAACTCTCTGCTTGACTTCTCCATCTGTTCTGAGAGCTGAGCAATATTGCAGTGTAATTTTAATATGTGATTACTTAATTTCAGTTAACTGGATTATTTTGATAGTCGGTATTCTTTAATGATTGGTAAGTAGGCTGAGTAAATGTTAAGTATTATTATATGCGCTTTACATAGCATGAGTTGGAACCAAAAAAAAAGCACTTTGGAATTTATCTTTCCAATAACACGCCGAAAATATTGAAGAGTCATTTTTCTTCTGGCAACATAAAGAAGCCTTAAAATAAAGGCGGGAGGAGGGGAAGAGCGAGGGGGATAACACAGATGGTGAGCTAACCAGCGCTGACATTTCAGAGATTTCTACGCAGCTGGCGTGAAAAGATGTTTGAAACACTTAGCGATCCATTTAGGCACCTCTTCAAGTTTCTCATTTTCCTGACTGGGTGAACTCAGCCTCGTCACCTGGTGTCACCGATGACTAGGTCCTCATTAACGATACCCCCTGGCCGACCCTTCAGATTTACACAGGTGTCCACCTGCAAACATGCTGTATTGCCAAACCTACTGATGACATAAACCTCAGAGGGGTTCAGGCACCATTGAGAACTTCAGTCGTGTCCTACACGGTCCTGTTCTTCCACCACACATCCTGTTTCCCACGTGGTCCTTGACTGGGCTTCTTGATGGAGCACTCGCCGTGCCATCAGTCCCCCTGGCTGCTCTCTCTCTCATGCAGATACAGTCCAGAAAGCAGCCTGCATGTCTGTAAAATCTATTTTACTTGCATCGTAAGGCTATGCAGGACCACATAAACCATGAACACAACTATCATGCTTTTTCTAGCACGTGCTTGGGGTGAAAATCCTGGTTTACTCTGTTGCATCCACAAAGCTGCGGTACTATGTCTTATGTGGTCTCTGAGACGCTAGCAGAGAGTACAGGGGCAAACTTCACATAAGCAGGTGAAAATCTGTTTTAAATAGTGCAACAGATACTTATTGTCAGGGATGAATTCAGACTCAACCTTAGGTTGGAACCTGCAGAGCTTGAGCTATCATACATTTCTTTTTCAGTGAGAAGAAAATATGCGTATATACAGAAAAACAGACAGAAGTATAGCAAATGCTATTTTGAGCTTTCACTTGTGACTCTCAAAGGATTTGCAACAATTTAGAACGAGGGCCTTCTTCCACCCCTTTTTCTTTTGAGGGGCGGAATTCCAACCCAGCCTCCCATCTCCCTGCCCTGTCCCACAGTTTCAGCAGCTGCCAGTTCTGCCGTGGCTGACAGTGGAACGGCCCCAGGCTATGAGCCCTTCTCTTCCTACCCCTCCCACTTCAGATGGGATGACTTTTTGATGCAGCGTTGACCTCTCAAACTTAGGCAAGCAGGGACTGTCCCCTTAGAGATGCCCCTCCCGAGTGCTCACCACCTGGAGAGGTTTCTTTTTTTTCAGCTCCTTGAGCTTTCCTGTCATCTTTTGGTAGGGACCCAGTGACTACGAGAGCAATCTACACATCTGCTTAGTAATCTCCACATCTGTCAGCCCATTCCCACCAGCCAGCGAGGCTAAGCCAAAGCACCTGGCTTAGCTTCCAAAGGAATAACATTTGCCAGCAACACTTGGATGCTAAAAGACCTGCACGTGGGTTTGTACAGAGTTTGTTAGGAAAGGCACAGTCATCGCTTACCTTTATTAAAAAAGACAGCCTCTGGTCCACTCTGTTTATTTCTAGAGATTAGTGATGAATATACTGAAGCTAAACACACATATTTTGCAACTTTTCCTTCCTTACCCTGCTTGTTCTGTTGATGGAAAGAAATCAGCAGCGGCAAAGGTCATTCATTGTTAGATGTGTCATCAAGTGCAATGGAACAAGCTCTTTTATTGTTCCCATTCTTTTAAACTTTTCCAAAGCCTTTTTGCTCAAGTTTTTAAATGGCTTCAAACTAGCTTTTAAATTGTTCAAGGGCTTTTCTGCACATCTAAGTGAGGAAGTCCTGAGTTTACTTAACCAATCTCTTTTTGCAGCTTCGTAAAAAAAAGCTGCAAATTTATTTCACTAAATATTTGCGCTGTTTCACACGATCCTATAAATTGCTAATTAATTACTACACAGGAGGGTGTAGATACATTTTTTTCATTAAAGTTAATGGTGAGTTAGAGAACCAAACCATATCCTTAACTGCCACATCTACACGTCTTTTAAATATCTCCAGGGATGGCAACTCAATCACTTCCCTGGGAAGCCTGTTCCCATGTTTGATAACCCTTTCAGTGACGACATTTTTCCCAATATCCAATCCAAGCCTCCCCTGGCACAACTTGAGGTCACTTCCTTTTGTCCTATCGCTGTTACTTAGGAGAAGAGACTGACCCCCCACCTTGCTAGAACCTCCTTTCAGGTAGCTGTAGAGAGCAATAAGGTCTCCCCTCAGCCTCCTTTTCTTCAGGCTGAACAACCACAGTTCCCTCAGCTGCTCCTCACAAGACTTGTGCTCTACAGCCCTCACCAGCTTCATTGTTCTTGTTTGGACATGCTCCAGCACCTCAATGTCTTTCTTGTAGTGGGGGACATCCTAGACATCAAAGAAGATTGTGTACGAAAAAGACAGAGAAGAAAAGCTAGGGTTTTGTTTGTTAATGGCGAGAAAGTGGGTGAAGAGCTGCTGCAGAGAGGAAGGTTGTACCTTCAGTAGCAGGAGACAGCATGGGAGAAAGCAAGGTCCCTGCCCACCAGTGGGAATGTTGTCCTGGGATGCTTGGGAATTTGGCATCACAGGCACAAATCCATACATCCCAGCCAAATATATCATATGTCAAATTAGACACTACCCAGAGACATTCATGACTCAGGTTGAAACCAGTACCCTCGTTATTATAATGTTAAGTGCTTTACATATTTTATTCGAGTCTTCCAGATATGAATATAGTTTCATATTTCTTTACATACCAGCTTGGCAACACTTAGCAAAGACATTTCTTCTAAGAGAACAAATTAAAGGAACTTCAAAACAAGCCTGTTATTGCTCAACAACCTGGGTCCCTGCCAGCAAGAAACAAATTGATGATTATTTAGCTGTGGCAGTAAAAGAGAATTGTAAGTTCTCAGAAAAACTTTTTTCTTTTTTTTTTTTTTGGTGGTGTCAGCTTTAATGTAAAAGTGAACTGAAGGTAAAGGTGGCACGGTTGAAGTTATTAGCATCGCTGGGTGCTTTGAGGGCAGAGCAGAGGGGTCGGGATGGTTACATCTCCCACGGCAGCAGGAGAGGCTGGGAAAAATCCCCGGGCAGAGCAATGCTCAGGTGCCGGCAGCAAGCAAAGCCCACGGCCCTCCCACAGCCACCCAGCCTGCTTCCCTCCTCCTCCTCACCACACAGGGAGCACAGCCCTGCGCTGCAAGTGCAGGGGTAGGGCCCAGTGGTATAACATCCATTTGTCTGGATCTCCCCCCAGAAAAATGCTCACACTGGTGTAGTGAGTAGTTTTCCAGGCAGAGGGATGATTGCTTAATCTCTGCGTCCCTGCACAGGGGCCTGTTTCTGGAGGTGACCGCTAGAACGACCTTTTAATATACGCTATCAGGTTTTCACTATTATTCCCAAAAAGTCCTGTGAGATAGAAAAATGGGTTTGAAACACAGTGCTAGAATATAGAGAGCTTTAAATTCAAAATTATGGGTTGAGTCACTAGCTAGAAGTTCATGAAAAGTTGAGGGAGTCTGAAGAGCTGAAGGTAGCAAAGCGCTCTGAGGAGAGAGGCAAGGAGCAAAATGCAAGTTGAGCATCGATACTTTACTAAGCTGTTGATATATGTGCTAATTGGTAGCCTTCACTTTTTATCTAATCAAGGAAGTGTGTATATGTGCCATAAAAAATAAAAATCGATTGCTCCCTGCTATGGCCACAAACACAGTGGCGTGGTGTGCAGCAGCTGAGCTGAGCCTTCAGCTCCTCTTCTTGGGGATCCTGGAGTAGGGGCTGAGCCTCCCTGAGAGACTGTTCCCCGCATGAACATCAGCATTTCCATGAGGGGAAATGTAGCAAACATCACTTAACAACAATAATAATGGCTTTTCGTGTCTAAAAATAGCAACGAGGCCTTTTTTTAATCCAGAAAGTGCTATATTGAGATAGAGATAATTTGATGGTAAATTATGCTCTGACAAAGAAGAGTTAATCACTGACCTCAAAATTAGCTGTTGCCTAGGTACCCCTGGTCAGGCTCTGTTGACATTTACCTTGTGCAAACAGAATGCAATACCCAACCACTCAGATGTATATTTAGGGCTTTAAAATGGCTGGTTTTCCAAAGTGCAATGCAATGGCTGCGAACGTGAGTTTAATGGTGGAAAAGCTGATGCCACCTGGAACACCATTCAGATTGTTCTGTGGGTGCTCTTGTAGATACAGTTCCAGAAATGTTGTAAAAAGCTCCAAAACTCCCCCACAATATGCTTTGCTGGGGAAAAGCCGCCCTGGTTAAAAGATGGATGGATAGTTCTATCAGCTAAGTATTATATGCAGCAAACCTAACTAACGTGGTTAGCACAGCTTCTCAGAAGACAGATCGCATAACTTTTTCTTGCCCTCTGTGACGGGATAAGACAACCTCTTTGATGGGATAACCACCTCTATGCAGAAAAACACACTTGCATTCCTCCAAAGTGTGTGACTTAGGGCTACAAAGATGATTAGAGACCTGGAGCATCTCTCTTATGAGTAAAGGCTGAAGGACTGGGTATTTTTAGTCTAGAGAAGACTCAGGGGGATCAGATCAATGCCTATAAATACTTAAAGGGTGGGTGTCTAGAGGAAGGGGCCAGTCTTTTTTCAGTGGTGCCCAGTGACAGGACAAGAGGTAATGGGCACAAACTTGAACATAAGAAGTTCCATCTAAACAAGAGGAGAAACTTCTTCACTTTGAGGGTCGCAGAGCACTGAAACAGGCTGCTCAGAGAGGTGGTGGAGTCTCCATCTCTGGCAACATTCAAAAACTGCCTGGACACCTTCCTGTGGAACCTGCTCTGGGTGGACCTGCTTTGGCAGGGGGGTTGGACTAGATGATCTCCAGAAGTCCCTTCCAACCCCATATCATTCTGTGGTTCTGTGACTTGGTACTGCATGACATTTTGATGCAAAAGATTTGTGTGACATGGTGTTAAGAAGGCTTACGGTGTAGGGGTCAAAACCTGACTTGCTGCAGATGGCGGCAAGTAGCGCAAAGTGGGGGGAGAGGGGAATCAAAGGCTCTTTCCTTCACCAATGTCTCCTACTAATTATTATTTTTTTCTAAATCATCCAGTATCAACAAACCAGAAAATTATAAAAGAAACCACCCCACGACTGGTGAAGTTCAGAGCTGGCACAAAGATTAGTGGCGTTGTAAAGAGCAAGAAGACAAGCGACCACTCTGGGAAGAGCGGGATCCTGTGGTTGAAGGATTGCAACCTGAGCAGATGCATTTCAGTTACGGTTAAAGGCCAGGCGAGCCATTTGGGAACAACTCTCAGAAAGCCTCCTTGGAGGATGCAGCCCTAGGTGCAAGCTGGCATGCCAGGTGGGGCTTGCTAGTATTGAGGGCGAAGGCTGGTTCATTTCCAAGTTGGGAGAAGATGACCAGTTCCTGATTTGCACCCCTGGGCTCCAGGCACTCTGGTCTGATTTTTCCCCAGTCTGCTTTGAGAAAGAAAACCTGATGGAAGATAAGCCCAAAGATCTGCTCTGATGTCGGCCTTGCCACCTACCTCTGCTGCACACGCTTGATGCAATACTAAGTGTGTGTTCCCATAGCAACAGGAGGAATTAATTTAATGATATTATTAGGCCTTATTTATATGCGCATACACACACCTGCACACACATTGTGCGCACACACACACACACAGGGTAAAGGAAAATGAGCAAGTCCTACTCTTCAAGAAGACCCCTATGAGAAATCAATCCTATACATGAGGTTCATGATGACCACAAGATCCTGATCTTCACCTTACAGGTGCAAACCCCAAAGCTGACTGACCAGCCAAAACGAATTCAGTAGCATAGACCTAGAGCAATGGGGTCCAGCCCTGTGGCAGCACTACAGCTGGGAGCAGGAACCTCATCAGCTGGAGGCTGGAGGTCCCCCCCTCTCATTGCCCACCCCCCGGTGCCACCTCTCACCATGCAGCTGATGTCAGGCAGGAGGCAAAGCCCCACTCTGCCTGCTCTGCCCGCAGAGGAGCGGATTAGCAGTGGCATTCCTGTCCCGTCCGAGTTCCCTTTGCACTGCTGGAGGATGCTGCGTACTGAGCTTCACTGTGTTTGGTCTACTTCATCCCAGTGACAGTGGCTTTTGGGCCATCAAACATGAGACAGAGATTTCCATAAGCCCCAAAGCACTTCGTGTTTATTGCCCTTCTGCTATTCACAGTTACACGTTAGCCAAATAAACTTCAGATAGAGCCTAATCCCTCTTCTCATGTTAAAAAACTGGTACTGTGCATTAAAATATCACACAAAGAGCTATTCAGTGATGGTAGGGACAACACTGTTTATTCACAGATATCATTCCCTGAGCAAATTGTTCAGTAACTTTGGTATTTAAACTAAATTGTTCAGAAAACCTGGTTGTGAATTCCTTGAGTCAAAAGATGGGAGTCAAAGGATATAAAAAACCAGCTACGTTGTAAGAGCTCTCCAAAAATGATGCTCCCCTATCTTTTTGTGATTTAAACTGCTGATGTGTATTTGCTTATGTTTATTATCTAAGGGCATACAAATGTTTATTTTAAAATGCTCAAAATCTAGAGTTCACCTCTAGATAAAGACATTTTGTAGATCATCAAAACAGAAAACTTTCTAAATTAGTTTGCTCTCTCAAGGTGAAAAAAAATTATCTGAAAGTATCCCAGTACAATTTTAGAGATGAGCCACTCCTGCATTCCCATGCATCCCATGCCATGCCCAGCTGCTGCCCTGCTGCAGGAACAGAGCAGGATTTCAGGGCTGGCTTACTGCATTTGCAGTGACCTCCTTGTTGCTGCCTTTGAGTTCATGTGCAATGCCAAGCTTTTTTTTTTTTCTTTTGGTGTCACTGATAGACTTCTAATGGTATTTTCTTTATTGGTTATCTCTCAGCTTTCTCCAATACCACTCACAGTTAAAACACATTGTTTTTACTCTACCTGATAAGTGATCTAATGGATTTAATCTAGAGTAGTAGAATTTGAACACCCAAGGGACCTCATAAAATACCTCTCTGCCATACCAGTAGAACCCCACACAGGTACCATTGTCTTAATTGTACTGTGATGGTGTGGAGTCTCAGTCTCTGAACCACTTAGGGTTTTAAAACTTCAGCCCCCAGGTTGCAGACCAAGAAGCATTAATAAACCATTTGTCCCTCGAGAGTGGAAATAATGGCCATATATTTTTAAACACAGAAGCAGACATGGGATCATCAGTCCTGCAGGTCTGCACCACGGATGCCAGCTATCCCGGCAGCTGCACAAAGGCACAGGGAACAGAGATTTGGGGATGTAGCAATCCCAGTGCAGCTTTTCAGGGGGCTTGAGTATTGTTCTATGACATGGTCTCTGAGAGGGTTGCACGGGCAGCACTGGGAGCAGAGAGCTGTAAATCCTCACTCAACAGCATATGAAAAAAAGTAGCCTGTCCCAGCCACTGCCGGGACTCAAGATGCTGAGGCACAAAAGATGGAACCATTTTCATCAAAGCCACCAATATAAATTTGCCTTTATTTTGGTCACTTCCACAACCTGCTGTTATTGCTTTTGTCCTGTCTAAATTGAGAATTCATACTTGGAATTCATCCATGCTCCGAAAATATCCGGATACAGAGAGAAAAGCACTGGATGAGTCACCAAAAATCCAAGCTGAAGAATTTAGAATGCATTTTAATTATGTTTAGCATTAATTTAATGCTACCTACAATGCCTTTCATTACACAGTCATTTATTTTTAGCACCAAAATGCAAAAAAATATACTTTCCTTTATTTTGGAGTACTTGACTGTTAGCATATGCAAGATTCAAAAGGGAGACCCAACTGTAGCCATCATGATATAGTTTATAATATAATCATTTCCCAAAATCGGTTGGGTCTGCAAAGTCACAGGTGGGACACTTGAAAAGCCCAAACAATTACTATTAAGAGAAATGAGAAAGGACAGCAAGGATTGGGAACGTCAGTGCTCAGAAATGAACTTGGTTCCTCATGCTGCTGAAGGAACGTACATGCGAAAAGGTACATGAGGCAGGGTACAGCGAAAAGGCAAAGCTGCTGAGTTTTAAAAAGCTGTTTGCAGGTCACTTTTAAAAAACAGCTCTGGTCATGCCTGTTTCCAAAAATCTACTTTTGAACCTGATGGCTTAGCAAATAATCATCTCATATCAAATACTCCTTTCAAAGCCTTAATGCTGGAACAGGCAGTGCTGATATAGCTGAATATAAGCACTTAAATAAAGGTTATTATTTCCAGGTCTGTGGAAAAAAAATATGCAGCAATAGGGCAGCTGTGTTGAAAACATGCTGAATAAACTTATTAAATTCTGATTATCTGTTCCCCTCTATTAGATTGCTGCAGGCCCATGAATCACTCCTTGCTCCAACGGTGCCGATGGCACCTTCCTTGATGGCCCTTCAGGGGCAACCATTCCCACTTTCCAGGGGTGCCAGTGCACCCCATTCTCTGCTTGCAGTACCAGGATGGTGCTACAAGCAGCCTCTGTTAAAAACCCATTCACATAGTCAGCTCAGAGAAATCAGACTTTTGTGGTCTACTTTCTCACTTTAAAGCAGGTGTGCTTGATCCCCTGTTAGGGAATTTAAAAAAAAAAAAGTCCCGATATTGTCCTTTTGTGTGCTCACTGCAGCCAGAGGCAGCTGCAGAGGGGTTTTGATGCTCCTGTCATTTCAAGCTATCGCTATGCACTGCATTGCAGTAAACACCTTTGAGGTCTGCACATGGTAGCTCTCTTGTCTCTTCATCTGGGAAATCACCCTCAGAAATACATGCGCAGTGTGCAGGGAACCCAACCTGTGACAAACACAGCTGCTGTGTGCCCTGGACATTTCTTCTGGTGGCCAAATAGTCAAATTCCCATCTCCCGTCTAAACCAGATTCAAGACAGGGTATGAAGAAAAAGGTATGCCCACTCGGCCTGGTCTTCAGGCCTGTAGTCTGGATCTTCATGGTTCAGTTGGATTTTGGACTTCTCATAGTCATATTCAAGTTACTTTCAGTCAGTTTGTACCATAGCTCTTTACCTACCCTATGAATACTCTATGAGTGTATACGCTGCTTTAGTCATGGCCACAGTCTGCTAAATGTATGCCACGGAGCGGCCTACTCCACTGAAATCAATATAGTTTCTAGGACGTGACCAGCTACTTGCTAGAAGCATTGCCAGTAGGTCAAGGAAGCTGATTCTGCTCCTCTACTCCACTCTGGTGAGACCCCACATGGAGTAGTGTGTCCAGCTCTGAAGCCCCCAACATAAGAAGGACATGGACCTGTTGGAGCAAGTCCAGAGGAGGGCCATGAAGATGATCAGAGGGCTGGAGCACCTCTGCTACGAAGACAGGCTGAGAGAGTTGGGGTTGTTCAGCCTGGAGAAGAGAAGACTCCAGGGAGATCTTACTGCAGCCTTTCAATACTTAAAGGGGGCTTATAAGAAAGATGGAGGCAGAAATTTTAGCAGGGCCTGTTGCGATATGGGGTAATGGTTTTAAACTAAAAGAGGGAAGATTTAGACTAGATATAAAGAAGAATTTTTTTTACAGTAAGAATGGTGGAACACTGGAACAGGTTGCTCAGAGAGGTGGTAGTTGCCCCAGCCCTGAAAACATCAAGGCCAGGTTATATGGGTCTCTGAGCAACCTGATCTAAGGGAAGATGTCTAGGCTCATGGCAGGGTGGTTGGACTAGATGACCTTTAAGAGCCCTTTCCAACCCAAACTATTCTATGATTCTATGATATAAAGATGGTCGGAGGAGGATAAAGGTGGTAGAAGACCCCCTTCAAGGTGTCTTGCCCCATTACATGTTGGGTTGTTTGGTTTCATTCTCTCCTCTCCCTTGGATTTTTTTAAATAGTTATGACTGAAGGACATAGCTGAACCCCTTTCTTCCCAGTGCTGTACCTGGCAGAGAGGAAAGGGAGAGGGCTCAGCCTAGCAAGCTGCCAAGTGCTCCAGCCCTCCATCAGCAAAGCACTTAAGCACATGCTTGTTCGTAAGCATTTAAGAAGTTCCATTGAGAGAAAACCCATAGCACAGAGACATCAGGATCCTAATCCAGGCTAAACGACATGTGTGAGATCTTAAAATGCCATTTTTTTCTTCTCAGCAATGATGAAATCATTGCCGAAATGAACAAGTCAAACTGTCCTATTGAAAGGCTGCCCATCTGGCTCCTCTCCTAGAGGTTCCATGTTGGACAATATGACTTATCTAGTTTGGACTGTAATTATTTAAATATATAATGTAATATAATTATATTAATATAATGATATGATATATATAATAGAATTAATAGAATATGATTACTATAT
>JAHREE010086907.1:0-11767 GCA_033628505.1 Tringa tobata | reverse complement strand
GGAGGCCCAGTGGTGTCCCCTACGGCAGTGGTTGCGTGGGGATCGGCAGCGTCCCGTAGAGCAGCTCAGGGGCTCAGTGGGGTTCCCTGTAGCTTTGCCTGTACCAGGGATCGACAGCACCCCCAGAGGGTGCTGGGGCCTGTCAGTGTCCCACGGGGCAGAGCTGGGGTCAGCCGTGTCCCCTGGGCCTGTGCTGAGGATGCTGGGGCCTGTCAGCATCCCTAAGGCCGGAGTTGGGGTCAGCCGTGTCCTCTGAGCTTGTGCTGAGGATGCTGGTATGTGGCAGTGCCCCACAGCATAGGGCTGGGGTCAGCTGTGTCCCCTGGGGCTGTGCTGGGGCTCAGCAGTGCCACCTGTAGCAGTGCAGGGGGTCAGTGCTTTACCCTATGGCAGTGCTGGGGGTCAGTGCTTTACCCTATGGCAGTGCTGGGGACCAGAAGCACAGGGGGTCCGAGGTGGCCCCTATGCCTTCACTAGGGATCTGCGGTGTCCCCTGTAGCTGTGCCGAGCATGGCAGCTGGGGGATCTCTGGCGTTCCGTATGGCACTGCTATGGAGCAGTAGCATCGCCGATAGCTTGTCTAGGAGGGGTGGGTCAGCAATGTGCCCTATAGCAGATCCCATACAGAAACTGGAATATTACCACCACGCATCTGCTGAGGTTTTGTCCAGGGTCCTGGACAGGGGCTTTGGGACCTCCACACCACCGGGATGGGTCCTGGAAGTCACTGCAGGACTGGGGCTGGAGGGCCCTGTGCTGGTGCAGGTGGGAGGGCTGGCAGATTGGGTAAGCACACAGCCCTGAAATGGCCCTACACAGCTCTTATTGGGGTGGGGACACCTCCCCTTCTTCTGTCCTGACCCCAATGCAGGGCCAGAACCCATGATAAACCCAGCTGGGCAATCAGGGCTTGGCTTGAGGTGGGGGAGTGGTGCTAGGCTGCAGTTGGAGGAACACAGAGTAAATTTGCGCTGCGGTTGCGCTGCATACCTGAGATGTCAGGCATTTATCTCGCTGTCCTGATGTGTGGGATCTTTTACAGGGAAGCTCAGCTCTGACTTCTACCCCGAGAGCCCCATTTGTGGTAGGGATGTGTTGCTGAACCCTTCCGTTTGTCCATCCAGAGGTGGGGGTGGAAATACAGGGCAATGCCCGTGAGCCTGATTTACATCCTTAATTGCAAGGATAAAGAAAACGGTGATGATGAATTTGGAGATCTGTAGGAAAATGTTACATCAAAACTTCTCCTCCTTTGGAGGAGGTGATGCTTCTGATTTCTCATGCCTATGGCCCTGTTGAATCTCCCGGCTGCAGTGAGGATGAGCAGTAAGATAATCCTGGAGCATCTGCAGCCGGAGGTGAACCTCTACGTTTCCTTGGCCAGAGCAGGTTTTGGTGCCACTTCTCTTGGCTCTGCATTGCTGCCAGCGCTGTGTGGTGTTTGTGGGCTGGGTTTGATGAGTGAGTTATTCAGTAGGCTTGTTCTTCCCTTTCTCAGAGACAAAAAGGTAAGGATGGCCTTGGGAGGTCTTGTTTGGATCTTACTCTGAAGAGTCTAGTAAGGCAGTACAGAGAGTGACTTCTCTGGTGTGTTGGAGGTATCCCTGCTTCAGTAGCATGTCTCTTCTGAAATCTACTGGACTCTCAGTTTCTCCTGTATGGTACCGTGTCACCTGGGAGTGGGACACACACAGAGGGTATCTAAAAATCACCAAAGACCTCTGTGACCATTTTGTCCTGTGCTATCTGTAAGCAGGGCAGGCTGGCAAACAGATGGCGTTTGTGATGAGTGTTTTGGTCTCAGACTTGGCCTCCTTTTCTCCCCCCAAGGTTTTAGCCAAAGGCCTCAGGGTTGTTGCAAATCTGACCTGTTTTTCTTTATTGACCTGAGTGAGGCAGGCTTGACTTGAGGCCAGCCTGAGGCCGAGTGGGTATTGGGATGTTAAATGAGGATCACAAGAAAAAGACTTGCATTCTGGCTTTGAGCGTCAGATTTTCTTGTTTCTTTATTGGATTTGATGGGGTTTAGCGTCCAGGATGTTGATGAGAGCTCTGGACAGAAGAGATTAATGTAGTCACATGGTTCATTTGATAATTGGATTAACTCATTACAACACACTGGCTTCGTCCTGCAATGCCTAGTGCCTCATGTAGTTGATCTGCTGACCTTCTTTGCAGGACTCTTGTCCAAACAGGTGACCGCTGCCTGAACATATGGTTGCTTATGTCCTTTCAGAACTTCTGCAGTTCCATGGCGACGTACCTGGAGTTCATCCAGCAAAATGAGGAGCGTGATGGAGTGCGTTTCAGCTGGAACGTGTGGCCCTCCAGCAGGCTGGAGGCCACAAGGATGGTTGTCCCCCTGGCCTGTCTTCTGACCCCACTGAAGGAGCGTCTTGACCTGCCGCCTGTGCAGTATGAACCGGTGCTTTGTAGCAGGCCGACTTGCAAAGCGGTGCTCAATCCACTCTGGTAAGAATTTCTTGGCTGGGGATGTCCAGAGAGGTCTGGATAGTACCTAATTTTTATCTGAACTTCACTACTTCCTTATTCCCCTTTTTCTCTGCCCGGTGCTTGGCAGCCTCATTCATTTAGATGTCATGGATTTGATAAAATCCCTGCGTGCCCAATGAGATACGTTGAATGCCGTCCCGTTACTAGAGCTGCCAAAACCAGAGGAGAGAGGAGTGCCTTTGGGGAGGCTGTTAAGGCAGGTTTGATATGAAGTGGGCAGTCCTCTTACTGTCCCAGAGAATTTTGTTGTGAAAGATGAAATTTAAAATAAACAAAGATGCTGATTATACTGAGACTGTTCTCTGGGGTATGATGTTCACTTGGTTTCCTGCTTCCTGCACATCCTACTGCTTATAGGTCAGTTTCAGTATGAGCATCAAGGTTTTCTTCAAAGTTTTAGTGAGAAGTTAAGAGGAATAATCTCGGTCCCACGTGATGATTTATACATAGTGTGATTTATACAATTCATATGTGGTCAGAACATAGCGTTGGGCTGAGAAAAATTAAGGAAGGCCAGGAAGAGGAAGTAAGAACAGATCAAGCCCATGAAATGTGAATGTGGCCAGGCTTTGCTGCGCCAGCAGTTACGGGATGTTGTAACGGGCTGAGGAGAGTAAACTCTTTGGGGCAGGGAGCAGCCTGTTTGTTCAGTGTTTGCGCAGGATCTGGGTGAATGGCTCCTGCTGCTCTGTGACTGGAGTACTTGTGTGCTACAGCTGTACAAACAATAAGGTGGCTGAGATAAGCCCAGGTGCAGTGAAAGAATGATTAGACCCAAGTCTTTGTCTGCCAAAGGCTAAGCTCAGGAGAGCTGTCAGTGGTCCATCACGCCTGGATGTGGCAGGGCTGGATGAGCTAATGGACTTTCTGGCAATAGGACAAGAGTCTGAATCCCTAAAACTGTTGTCATTCAAGTTGGAGTGTCTGATACGCTGTTTCTTCCTCAGTGGTGTGAACCAGCACAGATAATTGTGAAGCTGTGATGTAAAATTGTTCCTATAGTTATACCTCATCTTTCCCTTGCAGCCAAGTTGACTATCGGGCCAAGCTCTGGGCTTGTAACTTCTGTTTCCAGAGAAATCAGGTAAGTTGGAAAAAGCATCAGCTTTTCCATCTTTTCAGTGAACATTTTAGTGATGGCCTCCCCTGGCAAAGGATGTTAAGCGTAAATTCCACTTTTCTAGATTCCTTCTCTTGGCCTTTTGCTGAACCCAGGCCCAAGCAGTTGTTAACAGGCCTGTTTTACCTGACATCTTGTCTATTTTCAGTTACGTTTTGCCAGTGATTTTACCAGGATGCAGGGTACAGGAAGGAGATAAAATTGTTATTTTGTGCCACGCGTTTCCAGTGTGGTTTTTGCACTTGTCATTTACTGTTCTTACTGAGTATGAAATGAATTAGATTTCAGTAGACTTTTGCCATCAGAAACTGGTGTGTGTCTACCTGAATTTCACCTAATGCATAGTTGCTGCTTTAGTCCTACCTTTTAGTTACACTGGATTGAGCAGTTGTCCGTGCTGCTGGCCACTTGTCTGTGCTTAGGAATACACCAGTATGTGTTTCTTGGCATGAATTAATCAGGTTAGCACAGTGGCAGTAACTAAAGATTTGAATAACCACATGGTGAGCAGGGCAGCCTCTGTACTGCAGAGTAGGGCCCTACATTTCTGTCCTGGAACTTCCTTGTCCTGATTTTTTGTTCTCTTTTTCAGTTCCCTCCAGCGTATGCAGGCATATCTGAAGTCAATCAGCCAGCAGAGCTTATGCCTCAGTTTTCAACAATTGAATATATAGTGCAGGTAAATGAATCATAGGCAAGTTTGAAGCCTCCGGAATTGTCTTGTTTGTGACAGCTTAGGTATGTATTAGATTTACTTAAGATAAAGCAAATAAATAACATTTCTGCAAGGTGCTTAAGATAGGGCTTATTTTATTCCTTGGCTCCAGCATTATAAAGTGTCACCTGGCGTATGCACGCGCTTAGTAAATCCATCTCTTTCCACGTTAGCGAGGTCCGCAGACGCCATTGATCTTCCTGTATGTTGTCGACACGTGCTTGGAAGAGGAAGACTTGCAGGCGCTGAAGGAGTCCCTCCAGATGTCCCTAAGTTTGCTGCCTGCAGACGCTCTGGTGGGGCTCATCACTTTTGGGAGAATGGTCCAGGTTCACGAGCTGAGCTGTGAAGGGATTTCCAAGAGCTACGTGTTTAGGGGCACAAAGGACCTGACAGCTAAGCAAATTCAGGTATGTTCGGCCATCTGTTAGGCCAGTGGCTTGTTACTGTTAGCTCTGTTGACACCATTGCTGGTCTTTCAAGCTCTTGGGGGAGGGAGGAGGGTCCAGTGCTCTTAACTGTTAGCTTATTTCCCTCCCGATATCTGTCCTGTCTTTTTGCCTTTGTAAATTCATTGGAAACTTTTCCAAGATAAAGTTTGTGTATCTCACATAAGGGACCCACTGATCCATTCCTAGTGGGAGTTCAAAGATCAATTATTTAACAGATATTAATGTATTTAATGCTACAGTATTGCAGGCTACATTGCTTAAATAAGGTGTTTAGTGTTTGAATAGTACATCTTCTCTGCTACCTTTTTTCTTTTCTCTAGGATATGCTTGGGCTTTCAAGGCCAGCCGCCCCCATTCAACAGGGAAGACCTCTTCAAACTCCAGAGCAACCTGTTATTTCAAGCCGGTAAGCTGCAACAGCACAGCAGAAGAGCAGGGCAGATGTTTTATGCCCCACTGGGGTCGCTCTTCTAAACCTGGGTTTCCCAAGAGGAGTCTTTGTAAGAAGATTTAAATGGTACTGTCTTGTCACAATTATTTCCCTACATCAAGTGATGCATATGGATGGGATATTCTAGGGCTGCAGGCAGTGTTATTAGATTTCTATAGTATCTTGATTTTGCAGTTGCAAGAACATGATTGCCATTCAGGGTAGATTTCTACTTGAAAAACATAGAGTAGCTGTCTTTGGAAAGCGTATTGCTCAGGAGTTGTTTGGAGCGAGGGCCTGTCTTTTTGATTAACCAGCCAATGGTGGTCTGGTCTATGCACAAGACTCTACATACCACCTCCTGCCCCCTGACCCAGCAACTCTAAGAAATGGGTTAACAGGCAGGCAGTCACCACTGAACAGTAAAGCTGTATTTGCTTCTGTCGAATACAGTTTTCTCTTTCTCAGCTCTTCTTCAGTGGCAGCTCTTCTGCATCTTGGTGGACTAGGTCACCATAGAAGTTCTTTCCTATGCTTTATGTGACTTTGCCTTCTTGTCAGTTCCTGATGTCTTGCTTTGATCATTTTTTTTTAATTTTTATTTTGAACAGGCCTTTTAGTTTGGAAAGTCTGGATGTAAGGGAACATGCCAGATGACTTTTTGCTTCTGATCGCTATCTCAGTGTGATTTATGTGTGCCAGGAACAAAGAGACACTTTCTTCTCTAAACTGAAAGAACTTAAAAGCAGGAAAACCATTTTATTTGAATTTTTGCAGGTTTCTGCAGCCAGTACATAAGATTGACATGAACTTAACAGATCTGCTTGGAGAACTGCAAAGGGACCCATGGCCAGTGACCCAAGGAAAGAGGCCTTTACGTTCCACTGGAGTAGCTCTTTCCATTGCTGTTGGCTTATTGGAGGTACTGTTAGTGCTGTTGGGTTTTTTTTTGAGATGAGCTGGTCAAAGCAAGCACCAGGCAGTCTTTGCTGAGATGTGCAGGTGCCAGCTTGGTCTCTGGCCCAGTTATGTTGGGCTGCAGAGGTGCAATTTGTCTCTGCTAACGTTTGACATGAATTAACACCAAGTGGTGTAGAGTGGGCTGAGAGTTTACATCTTAATGGTAAAATATGCAGGTGATTAAAGGTCCTCGGTTCTTGTGTGTGTCACCGTGTGGAGGTGATACTACGCACTGGGTTTATCTGAGGGCCATCTCAGATAAAGTAAGGAAGTAAAGATGTAAGTCAAAAGAACAGAAACTGCCTGCTTCCTGTTATGAAGTCATGAAGCTTGACGTAGCTTGAGTCTAAACTTGAAACACATTCAGACGTTCTCTAAAGATAGCACTGTTCCCGTTTAATCAGCCTCTCTCCCTTCACCCCCTCTCCCCTTTTTTTTCTTTCTCTCTCTCTCTCTCTCTCTCCTTGATATAATTCTGTATTTTCATTTTAGGGCACGTTTCCAAACACAGGGGCCAGAATAATGCTGTTTACGGGTGGGCCACCAACTCAAGGTCCGGGCATGGTGGTAGGAGATGAACTGAAAACACCTATCCGCTCTTGGCACGACATAGAGAAGGACAACGCAAGGTTCATGAAGAAGGCCACCAAAGTACGTGCTAGTGTCTGCTGGGTGTGTTTAAAACCAAAGCTCAATATTGTGTAAAAACACTAAATGGTGGGGAAGGATCTTACACAAACTTACATAAACCGCTGTGTTGACAGCTGGTCAGTGTCCTTCCCCAGGGAGCAAACATATTCCATTCTCTTGATGTGGGAACAGTATGTCCAGATATTTGCATGGTTGTCCTTGAAGTGTCTGAGTCTTTTGTGTACATTAAACTGTGAGAACAGTCAAGGGAAGAATAAAAAACACTTCCTCCTGGTGACTTCCCTAGCACAGTCTTGTACCTTCTCTGAGAAAGAAGTATTTCAGTGTTGTTTCTTAGATGATGGTGGGTGGAGAATTTGTTTATTAACATATTTTTTTTTTTCCTTCTGGGGAGGCAAAAAGCTATCTTCCAAGAATTGGGCACCTCCAGAAAGACTCCTTTGTTTTTCTAGTGTATGAAATGACAGTTGAAATAGTTAAAATACCAGACGTGAAATGTGCCTGTCAGCTTAGAGGAAGCAGTATGACAGGAAGCAGTTCTCTTACCTGCCACCTGGAAGCCTTTGGGGTTTCCACTGAGTTATCACAGAGGAAGATCCCGTGCAATTCATGCAAATCTTTGTATTTGTGACGTGCAACTCAAGCTCATCCAAGTGCAAACATCCTAGGAGGGAGAAGCGTGCTCCATCAGAGCAGTAAGAGCACACAGCGATGAGTTACTACAGCACTCCTAATTGCTTCATTTTACCTTGTGTTTCACGTGTTGGCCTCAGCTGGAGAGCAGTAGAAAAATTGCCTGTTGCAGCATCCTAAACACTGTGCTTATTTCCCCCAGCACTACGAGACGCTGGCGAATCGCACTGCGGCCAACGGGCATTGCATCGACATCTACGCCTGCGCCCTGGATCAGACTGGGCTGCTAGAGATGAAGTGCTGTGCAAACCTCACTGGGTACGTTCAGAGCAGGAGAGCACAAAGTTGGAACCCATACTTATTATTTTCTTTTGAGGGGGAGAATGGTTCTGAAAGCAGTTAAGCTAGCTGTCGGGGCAAAAGGGTGAGATTTTCATCATTCTGTTCTAAACTGTGGTTTGAATTTGCCAGGATATATATGGCAAACCTCCCCCGATCCCAGTCCACATTTCTGAAGTCTCAAAACAGCATGTGAATTAGCACTGCTGATAGAAAACTCCATGTCCTGCTTTGAGAAAGGTATCCTAAAGCATGGCGCAACATGTCTTTTGCGAATGCCTTCTGCCTCCTTGGGAGATAGCAAGTATTCTTTCCAGAATTTATGGGAAAGAGAGGCTGTGCTTTGTGGTCTGTGCATGACTGAAGTGCCCTCAGAACAGCAGAGCGTCAGGCGTGGTGGGTAGAAACGTGCCTTGTGCGAGCCAGATTTTCTTCGCCTAATGACTCACTTGCGCTTTCTCCGGGGATTCTCGGCGTCCCTGGATCTAGTTTTAAGTGACATCTCTAAGGGATAAATGCCTGCGTTCCGTATTGCTGAAAACCTTACGGTTTCTGTGAGGAAGGCCGTGTGCTAAACTGGGCTCAGCCTGTCTTACTGGCCATTTAAAATCTGCTGTGTCAAAGGAGTCAAAGGATGGTTTTGAGCAAATGCAAGATATTTGTAAATAATCACGTAATACTCAGTAGTAGAGGGTTTTTTGACCCTTTGGTTGCATTACTAAGCTCCCTATGGTCAAGCCTGGCTTTACCAAGGCACTTGGGGGAGGCACAGCCCAGACCCGTGCACCCATCCTCGTGCTGCAGTAGTGCAGCCATCCCGTCTGTAGCGTGGATGGTTCCGGCCCTGCTCCGGAGAAGCAGGCTCTTTCCTGGGTGGAGATGTTTCTAACTGGTGGAACATGAGCGTTTTTAAGGCAGCTAAAGGGAAGGCAAGAAATACACTTGAGAAAGCAAGCTGGCAAAGATGGAGCATTAACTTGTCTGGCTTTGGAGGAGGCGTCCATGAATCTGCATTCCCTCGTGTGAATTCTAGCTATGCAAAGGCATGCTTTAAAACAGTTTCTGCATGTGTTTGCATGCATGAGAGTTGGAGGGATGTATCCTTTGTGATTCACGTCTAGTTCCCAGTTGCTTCAGTTTCCTTGTGTACCGTTTCTTATTTCCCAGAGGACACATGGTGATGGGAGACTCCTTCAACACTTCTCTCTTCAAGCAGACCTTCCAGCGGGTATTTAACAAAGGGTACAATGGGGAATTTCGGATGGCTTTTGGTGCAAGTTTGGACGTGAAGGTGAGAGATTAGTTTCATTGAATGACATAACTGGGAAATACAAGTGCTGTTTATTCCAAAGTCAATTTAAGTATCTGGGTTGTAGAAAATTCTACATGCTTAAGGTCAGCTGTGGTGCCTGTGAAAGACCACACTGGAGTGAGCAGAGAGATTTTTATTTGGAAGCTTGTTAAGTTTGTGTGTGTTTTCTTAAAAATCTAAAAAAGCAGCTGAGCTCAGCCTCTTTTCACTCAGCAAGGAACATTTCTTGCGGCCACTCCAAATATGTCTTTGTTATTAAAATGTGGCTATGAAGATTCTCTTATATTCGCTAATTGTCGCAGTAGGTGATTTGGGAAAGTGCACAGAGGTGCTTTCTGACAGCCATGTGTAGGAATCATCTGATCAAAGCTGAGCAACTGATGTAGTCTGTGTGTATGCTATTTGACTAACTTGATTTAAAAAACAAACCAACCAAACAATTTTTTTAACCTTCTTTTAGACCTCTAGGGAGCTGAAAATTGCAGGAGCTATTGGACCATGCATATCCCTGAATGCTAAAGGGCCGTGTGTCTCTGAAAATGTAAGTTTCCAACCTGGAAAAAATCTTTAATAAAGAAGTAAATAACCAGGGCGAAGCTTCTGGCTAAACCTACAGCTCAGTTAGAATGTCAGTTTTCAACGAAAAGAACCATTTGGAAACATCCCTAGGAAAAGGCAGTCTTTCCTAGACTAAATTCTCGCCCCATCAGGCTTTCTTTGAATTGTGTGTCCTTCAGTAACTTCATTCACACCCAAAAGATAAAAAATCCAGAAGGCTTGCCTTAGGTTGTACCTCTGATGAGAATTGAACATAAAAACGTAACCTTCCTTTCCATGCTGCTGGAGACAAAAATGCTGCCTTCTTTTCCATTCTGTGCAGGAGCTTGGAATTGGAGGAACATCTCAATGGAAAATCTGTAGTCTGGATCCCAGCACAACTCTGGCCATTTACTTTGAAGTGGTAAATCAGGTCAGTCCTGGCTTCTCGGTTTTTTTTTTTGGTCGTCTTTTTTATACATCAAACTATTTGTTTGTAAGAGGGCCAGGAAATGCTATGACATCCCCTGTGTTGCCGATGGATGGTTGCAAAGCAACCAAATGTTCTATGCCAAAGAAACAGTCTCAGAAGTTGTTTTCATATGCCTAAATTGCCCAATATTTGTGTTCTGTACAAACCCTACATTCTTTCATTGTCTTTCTACAGTATTTATTTAACAAAGGAGAAACTGTCTTTTTGCCAGTAGGTGCTGTGGAGAATGAACGTATAAATACCTTCAAATTCTTGGAGATTTGATCCTCCAAGTTGTAATAACTCGGTGGCTCAGAAGCAACTTTGGGCTGGGGAAGTTTCTGAGCACGTGGCAGCTGGAAGCTAGGAAGGCCACCCCAGAGGAATTCTATTCCATGTGTGTGCTTCTTTGTCTTCTCTGCTGTGTGGGCTTGTTACTGTTGGGAACAGGATGGTGGACTTGCAGGACCTTTTCTCAGACCTTGTACTGCCATTCTTAATGCTCATTGCTATAGAGATGGTAAGTTGGTGCCATCCTTTAAGGGACAAGCTGAGGAAGTATCAGGCAGAACATCAAATGGGCCCAGCAGCACGTAGGTCTGAGGGCTGCTGGAAAACACGACACTAACAGATGTGTCTCTCTTCTCTGGTCCATCCCTAGCTTGTCCTTACTTTATGATTGCTCATGTGGTGCCCTGGAGTTCTCTGTAGCGTACGGAGTTACGGAAAAGCGAGCCCGTTTTGAAGGCTTACCTTATTTCATTTGCAGCACAACGCACCGATACCTCAGGGAGGCAGAGGGGCAGTGCAGTTTGTCACTCAGTATCAACACTCCAGTACGCAGAAACGCATTCGTGTCACCACCATAGCCAGAAAGTGAGTACTTCATGCCAGTTCTTTGGCAGAATGGCAGAAACTGAAGCTGCGGGTCGTTCTGGAATTTTTCTAGCATTTTGTTGCATGTGTTGGCAGCAGAGACTAAATCTGGTTTGGGTTTTGCTGAAGGTGAAGGCATGTAGCACTAACCCTTTGCTAACCCTACAGCTGGGCAGATGCACAGAGTCAACTCCAGCACATAGAAGCGGCGTTTGACCAGGAAGCAGCTGCTGTGCTGATGGCACGACTGGGAGTGTACAGGGCTGAATCTGAGGAGGGACCTGATGTTCTGCGATGGCTGGACAGACAGCTGATCAGACTGGTAAGACCAATAGGCTGCAGTTGGGTGCGTTCTTGATTTTAGTAAAAATGGTCTCTGGAAATGAAGACACCGTTCTTTTCCGGATTGACCTTCTTCATTTGTGCTCTGATCACAGTCACATAGTTGTAGGACACAATAGCTCAGAAGCCAGTATGATCCACCATCCTGAAAGGGTTAAACTTGAGATTAAAGTGATACTGAAACACAGACTAGTGCAGGTGGGAAGGGACCTCTGGAGGTCTCTGGTTCAACTCTTCACACACACACCCCCCACCACCTCAAAGTAGGGCCAGCTTTGAAGTTACAACAGGTTGCTCCAGATCTTCTTGTTCAGTTGAGTTTTTAAGATTTTCTCTTTTGGCAACCTGTTCCAATGTTTGATCACGATCGCTGTGATTTTTTTTTCTTTGTTTTTTGTTTTCCCTTCTCCCCTT
>JAHREE010086889.1:0-11360 GCA_033628505.1 Tringa tobata | reverse complement strand
AAAGTCTATCTTCCTCCTCCTGGGAGGGTATCTTAACTTCAGGGTTGCTGCAATGGAGAATGCATTCAAAGACTCTATCTTCTCTTGCTCTCCAGAGCAGTGTCCTGTGTTTCACCCTGAAAATTTTTTCCTATGCCAGCCATTCTTTGGGAGGAAGAGCTACCACCTGTAATCCATCTGCTATGTGCTGTTATTGCCTGTTCAAGTTATTTGATCTTTTTTCTGACATCTTCACTCTGAATCCCCTTATTCTTGACTCTAACTAACAATAATAGGAATTAGTAATGGAGAAATGAGCTCTTTACTCCTTATACTTTCCTGTGCCTCCCACTCACAATACTACCTTTGTAAGTCAGTTGGAACCTTGTGCAGGACGGCAGAGTTAAAACCAGAGCCTATTTTTATTTTACTTTATTTATTTAACATTTCATTATAGCCCCTTAGGGGTATGTGCCCGATAGAAAGCGCAAATGCACGGAGCCAAAATCTCTTTGGAGGGCTTTATTCTGCATGGGGTGTTCAGCAGCTGCATGGCCACAATATCTGCCTGGAGTAATCCCACTGCAAAAAATGGAATTGCCCGGATGGTGTAAATAAGAGCAGAATCTAGCCCTGAGGCTACTTGCAGGTTTTTTTTTTATTATTTTTTATTGCTGGTCAACAGATGAATCCTTTTTTTTTTTTTTTTTTGACAGTAGCCTGTCAATAAAAATAGCACTCTTGTTATGATTCTGTTTTTTTCCTGTCTTAATTAACTGAAATTGTTATTAAAATTCGGTGGTCATCCGGACAGTGCCAAGGTATTTGGGAAGAGTTTTTTACCCCATTTTAATTGTCACCAGCGCTGTCCAAGGTATGCACTATCAATGGGAAAAAGTGTGGTCTCTTCTGTTTAATTCTCAAACTGAAAAAAACTTGCCTGATGCTCAAAATAATAATAATAATCATTTAAAAAATCGTGGCTACTTATTTATATCATGTGGGGATCTAAGAATTCATCATGTGTGTACTGGTCAGATTTCCTTCAAAAGAAAATAGTAATGCATCATCTGTATTTCCTAATGCATCTCTTTTTAGCTGGATTCAAAGCCTGAAAAATGGTTCTCAGCTCTAAGGACGTGTCTCTGGGACACATACTCAACCTTTCTGGGTGTTGCATTTATTAGAGGAATTGCTCAGTAGACTGCAAGAATGACTGCAGGACCTTTTCCAAAGTAACTTAGGGCAAAATCTCCAGTGTTTTCTGTGTTTATTTAGAAAAACACAAGTGAACACAGAAAAACATTGCATTTTGTCACTCTCTTGTGCTGTCAGGTACATGCAGTGTACAGTGTGAAGGAGGAATACATGTATTTTAGAGCTGAAAGTTCCAGAAGTGTTTTACCAGGAATAGTTTAGATTTTTTTTTTTTTCTCGTGATGTTGGTGATATGAAGGCAGAGGAACATCCTGGCCCCAAATGGACTTATTTCAGAAATGTGAACGGTAAGAAAACTGGGCCCTGGGTTTCAGCCAGCTCTTCGTAACCTGTACTTCAGTGTTTGCATGCTTATGTGTCTTTCCATTAAGCTAGCAGGGATGCTCCAAGGTAAGCTAAATTCAAAATGTTGAGGGTTATTGTAATTTTTTGGTAAGTCTGCATTTCATGGATAATAAGCTTTCCTCAGGCTTTCATTTTTGACCCTCAAGGTGCTTCATCCAAAAAGGGAGCCCTGCTAGTACTGTGTGGAGATCAGCTTCAGAGCTCGTTGGTGCTGGGTACTTCAGGCAGGGCTTTTCATGTGTGAGGAGCTGATCTGCTTCTGGCCCACACAGCTCCCCGTGACGGACCCTGTTGATGTGAGAGGCACGGGTTTGGTGCTGACCGTCAGCACAGAGGATGCTCAAGCTGCTTGCCTCAGTTTCCCCATGGGGGGACAAGACAATTTCTCTGTGCTGCAGAGGGTCTGTGAAGTTGTTCAGTGTTTGTAAAGCAGCGTGGGGAGGCACATTCCCACACCCCAGCATGAGGAGGCTGGGCTATAAAGAGAACCTCAGTTGGGGTGGAGCAGGAGAGCTGTGCTCTTATGGGAAGGAGGGTTCTGGAGATAGGGCCCTGTAGCTGTTTGAGGTGCTGCAGGTTCCTGAGGTTACCAGGGAGCAGATGCTACTCTTGAAGGGCAAGTGATCTGTTCATAGAATCATAGAATGGTTTAAGTTGAAAGGGACCTTGAAGACCATCCCGTCTCACCCCCTTGCCCTGGGCAGGAACACCTCTCACCAGACCAGGTTGCTCAAAAGCCATCCAACCTGGCCTTGAACCCCTCCAGGGATGGGGCAGCCACAGCTTCTCTGGGCAACCTGGGCCGGGGTCTCACCACCCTCAGAGTGAAAAATTTCTTCCTGATATCTAATCTAAACCTCCCCTCTTCCAGTTTGAAGCCATTACCCCTTGTCCTGTCACTACATGCCCTTGTAAAAAGTCCTTCCCATCTTTCCTGTAGGTATCCTTCAGATACTGGAAGGCTCTAAGGTCTCCCCCAAGCCTTCTCTTCTCCAGGCTGAACACCCCCAACTCTCTCAGCCTGTCCTCACAGCAGAGGGGCTCCAGCCCTCCCAGCTTCTTTGTGGCCTTCTCTGGCCCTGCTCCAACAGGTCCATGTCCTGATGTTGGGGGCCCCGGAGCTGGATGCAGCACTGCAGGTGGGATCTCATGATTGCTGTTACAGTACTGACTGTGTTGGGAGCTGATGAGGATGGGCTTGGTGGTGTGAGGAGGAAGAAGTGGGTGTTATACCTGCAGATGCTCCAGGTGAACCTGCAGTGCTCCTTGAGCAGATAAATCTACATGCAGGATGCTGTCAGGGTTCTGTGAGTGGCTGCCTGGATCATGGCTTATACCTGGGCTATGGATGTGGAGCAACCTGAATTTGCTCTCTGCAGAGACGTAGGGTGTGTTGACTCAGGTGCAAGAATAAGTGAGAATAGGATCAGCTTTCAGGAGCAGCTTGATGCCAGTAGTGGTGGTATTGCTCTTAACCAGCCCTTGAGCAGTTACCTGATCACAGAATCATAGAATGATATGGGGTTGGAAGGGACCTCTGCAGATCATCTAGTCCAACCCCCTGCCAAGGCAGGTCTACCCAGAGCAGGTTGCACAGGAACATGTCCAGGTGGGTTTGGAATATCTCCAGAAAAGGAGACTCCACCACCTCCCTGGGCAGCCTCTGCCAGGGCTCTGCCACCCTCACAGGAAAGAAGTTCCTCCTCATGGTTAGATGGAACTTCCTATGTTCACTTTTGTGCCTATTTCCTTTTGTCCTGTCACTGGGCACCACTGAAAAAAGACTGGCCCCATCACCTTGACACCCTCCCTTGAAGTATTTATAAGCATTGATCAGATCCCCCCTCAGCCTTCTCTTCTCCAGACTAAAAGGACCCAAATCTCTCAGCCTTTCCTCATAAGGGAGATGTTCTAGTCCCCTCACCATCTCCGTAGCCCTTTGCTGTCCCCTCTCCAGCAGTTCCCTGTCCTTCTGGAACTGGGGAGCCCAGAACTGGACCCAGTGCTCCAAGACAGATCTGGTGCCTCCAGGAGCGGGAGCACAGGCAGACAGCGTGCCCCTGTGTCAGTGGGGCTGAAAAAGGCTGATTCAGCACTGACTGATCCACGTCTACGTACTGTTGATTTACTTGAGATACTGTAGCCCCACCTGCACTTTGCACTGTCAGTGATGCCAGTAGCTGCCTCGGGACTGGTGTCTTTCTGGGGGTCAGGAGTCCTGCTGGACCTGAGCTGAATCTGTGGGGTCAGTTTGTCTGGGCTCCCCGGTGAACCTCTTATTTCTCACGTTACGTGGAGTTCACCATTGCTGGGAGTTTGTTTGAGTGGGGAGATATCCTCCACCTTTGTTACTCCAGCTATGTAAATTATACTGGATATTGCAATATGTAACTATAAAGATACATAATTACACAATCTTTCTTCCCACTCTAAAATAGTAACCCTCTGCCATTAAGCTGCTTAGAAAAAGCATAACTTTTCCCGGCGGATCTTTTCCTAAAGAAACCTCACTTATTTCTAAGACGTGTGTTCTTTTAAAGTTGTCAAGAGCTAGGGCAATATTAAATAAATACAAACAAATGTATACTCTATTTAATACTAGGGTGTCTGGTTGTATACTTAAGTAAAGTTACGAAATATACATGTGGAAAGGCAAATTGACTTTGACATGTTAAACATGTTGGATAAAAGCTTATCGGGGGCTGTAAAGGGTCTGGTAATAGCAGTGGGTAGTATTATGAATAATCAGTCTTCTTTCTAGATAGCAGCCTCATTGTTAGGCAGAATAAATGATTTTGCTCTGAAATTTAATACCATTGCTGCACTTCCTTCATCTATTTCTCTCTATGTATCTCTCTCTATATATATCTTACATTGATTGAAAGCTCTGATGAATTTTACTTGATTCCCCCACATGGTAAAAATTTACAATGGTATGAAAGTTATGAGAGAACACTTTTACTTAAAGGAAAGGTTCAAATGATAAATGAATTAATTGACAGGCAGATGAAAATAAGTCTTCTGGTCATCTGAAAAATGATATAGTATAAATGCAACTGTAGTGGCTTTTAGAAAATGCCAAACTAATGTGAAAAAATGCCTTTGAGCTAACTTCTTGCAGCTCTACAAATATAGAATGCAGGCTCCAGCATTTTGCTTCCTCTCAGCTGAAGGGTAGAGCATATTTCAACCAGAAAAAGGGTACCAGACTTTGCAGTCCTCCTCTTAGTTTCCAGTGCAAGGTTAGGCTCTTGTCCTGCAATCCCATAGGAGCTTCCGTGCTCTTGTGAGCACATGCAAAGTCATACATGCCTCTAGGAGACTTCAAAACCCAGGAGTGCTTCTGTGTCATCCACATCTTCCACTGCCTGCTGGTGGCAGTCACCTCCTGGTCCCAGGCTGTGATTGCTTGAGCAAGGAAGGAATTTTCCCAGGTGTCCCGATGAGCTAGGAAAAGCGCTCTGTCTTGCCTCTGCCGCAAGTCTCAGCCTGTAACAAGGGTTGGGGTGACTGAAGTCCATAGACTTGGAGATGGCAAAGCTGGAACAGCCTCGGGGAGGAAGGGCAGCAGACAGAGGGGAGGCAGGAAAGGAATTTATACTGGTGTCATTGCTGCTGCTAGGGTTTTGTCAGAAGATGCGGTAGTTTTACAGACACCTTCTTCCTCTACCATATTTCCTGGAGACCTCGTCTCACTCTTACTGCTCTGTACGATACTGTGATACTGTCTCTTCTATTGCTCTGGGCATATTTTGGATCATCTGTGGATTTTTTTAGCTCTTTGGACAGAAGGTGTTGAGAATATTGTCACTTTTCCAGCCGAGAGGAAGAAGATAGAAATGTCTTTCTTCCTTCCCATTAAAGTCTTCCTCTCTTTCTTTCCACCAGGTTTCAAACATTTCTAGGTACTCTGTTTTTCTAGCTCCTCTCATGTCTGTTTTCTCCCATCTGCAAACTCTGGCTTGTTTTTAATTCTATTTTCCTTATCGTTTGAGGACAAGACTGGACACAACCAAAATTCCCCATGGCATCCCCTGAGGCGCATCCTCCCCACGCTCTGCTTGTAATCCTTTGTTTATGGTATTTCAGCCAATTCTCGATTAAGGATCATGTGACAGTGTTTATATTCAAACTGAATGCAATTAATAAGTGTCAAGACGTCATGAAATGCTGCGTGAGTTGTGTGCTAAAAGACAAATGTTCTATATCTAGGCCTTTCCCTTCAGGCACTAATTAGATAATATATGTTTGAAAGGGTTGAGTCTGTCAGTCAAGCCCTAGATCTGTAAATCCATGTTGAAATTCATATGGCAACACTCATCAAAACACTTAAACATGTGCTTAAGTCCTTTCTGTGTTCAATCAAGTACATAAGCATGTGCTTAAGATTTGGGTCTCCAGGCAGAACCATTGAAATTAATGAGAGAAATGTTTTTCATCTCTATGCACCAGATCTCCATCTTGCTACCAGGAAAACTGAAGCCTTCATTTACCAAGAGAAGAGTCATTCTGAACCTGACACTTCAATAGATATTTAGTGCACTTATTTAAAGCACTGGAGTTATTTAAAATAATACTTAGGAATGTAGGGTTTTTTTTTTTTCCTCTCTTTTAGAAGTAGTTCAGCTCCTTTAGTGCGAGTAATAGGACTCATCTACGAACATTTGATCAGTGGCTCTCTTTCACATCCATGAACATTTGTGGGAGTCTTTTCCATCGGCCCCAAGTACTTCATGATGAGGTCGGTGTGGTCTCTAATAAAAATACATGGCCTTTTGGATCCCGTGAGCCTGAAAACGGGAAGCCCTGAGCAATGGCATGTCCTTTGTCACTCATACTTTCGACGCCGCAAATTTACAGAGGACTTCTCAATTCCCAGAAGTATTTTGGCACTTACCTGGGAGCAAAGTATCAAAAGACCTTTGGATATCACCTGGATTGCAAGCAAAGGGCAGTCTTGAGGCACTCGAGACCAAACCTGTCTCCTCTTGGGGTAGCTGGGCCTGGTAGTACCCGACCAAGTCTACTGTGCTTGCTTAGATAGGCTGCTTCTGACTCAGGTGGGTAGATGGTGGGCAGTTTGGTGGCAGTGTCCAGAACATCCCGCGCTTTTGCGGAGACTGCCCTTGGATTGTTTGCAGAAGAACAATGGCTTCCTGGCTATAACAGCTACAAATTGACTTAGATGCTTTTTTTGGCCTGAAATGAATGTTTCTTTTCCTCCAAAACACTGCAGGCTAGAAACAGCCAGTATTTTTCTTCCGGGAAAGAGTAAGAAGTATAATAAGTGAAAATAGGTAGAAATAAATTTATCTGTTCTAGAGGGAAGAAATGGCAAAGGGAGCTTGACTGGGACAAAAGCTCAGGTTTCCAGGGAAATTAGCTAATCGCAACTCCCGAAGAAAGGCAGAGATACAAGTCCTGAGCAGTTCTGGGAACTGGTATTAAGAATACCAGTTTGAACATGCTGGCCCACATCTGGAACACCTGTAATTCTTTAAGCTAAACTACTATTATAGGACAACCGCTCTGAAATCTTAATTCCTCTTCTGCCAAAGCTCACTCCCATGCTTCTCCAAACAGCAGAATTAATCGGTTTAAAGGCAATGGGTACTACTTGTGCCTGCCAACACAGCCTTAGCTACTATTAGAATGAAGCTGCAGGAATTTGCTTCTGCTTTCCAGTAGTTCAGTGTTTCTGCCAAAGGGTAGAGGGCCTCCAAAATGTTTAACAGGTAGAAACGAAAGCAAGTTCCACATTCTCTTGCTAGTCCTTTCCAGGGCCTGTCCGCATTGCCCCCAAGGTGCTGGCATTATAGTGCTGAAAGAACAAATGTTTTAAAGCCTGAGGGAGTGCAAGGAGCCCTTTACTAAAACTCTTGAGAGGAAAATGTGTTCATGTGGTACCGTTCTATGCCGTGACCAGCCGGGAGCGAAAGCGCTCCGTCAGAGTGCAAGAAGCCATCAATGGAGGCCAAAACGTGATCGTGAAACGAAAAGAGCAAATCCGTAACCACCGTTTCAGAATGAGATGAGAGGGTAAACCAAGGGAAAGACAACTGTGATGGGCGGTGTAAAATCTAGTGAGTGAGTCCACATCTTGATTCCTCACCCTACGGCTGGCTGTTGTAGCCTGATAGGAGGGAGTGGAGGTTGACCCAAGGCTCACGTTAGCCAAGGTAAGCCTTTCTAAGAGCTCTGAGGAAGCCCTCGGGGGCCAACCTGTCTTTGCAGTGTCTGCTGGTGTCCCAGCACGCTCAGAAGAGAGGTTGTTACGTTCAGTTGAGTGTTGTTAGCAGCAAGGCCGGAGGGCAAACTACCAAAAACCCTTATGGCTGGGAAATAGGCAGTCAATTGGCAAAGGCTTATGAATACGTGCAGTTTTCAGCATTGGTTGAATCTGTGCTGTTTGGAGGCAGGCCCGTCCCATGTGACGGTGAGTAACCCAATTCCTGGCAAGTGGCGACTCGATGCCAGCATTAAGAATTATCCAGGGCAAAGCAAGGTCAAGTGTTCAGGTAACACAGGTGTTCTTAAATAATCCACGCGCCATGGGTAGCTTTTGTGATTTCTCAGCTTCTTCCTCTCCCTCTTATTTTTCTGTTGTTTTCATACTTCCCACAAGATCTCACAGCTTCCAGGCCTAGCTCCTGGAAACAGCTGTCACCATCACGCACAAGCGGACTTGCCGATGGACTGTCAAAACGGATCGGCAAGTTGTGTTCTAGTCCCCGTTATTCACAAGGACCTATTGTATTTCACAGCTTTTCATTCTTGAAAGTTCGTAGCCATCCTAACAGAAGATACTAGAAGATCAGCAACAAACAATAAATGCAGCCTAGTGTCTAGATCAGTACAACATCGACCAAAATAGGACGCATGCAAGGAAACCCAGCCAAGGGCTGTTAGTCCTGAAGCAACTGTGTTACAACAAGTTGTTTCTTACTTAATTTATCCCATTGGGCCAACTCTTGCTCCTGAGGAGATGGCACGTTCTTGCATTCAGTTGTGGATCTGGCTGACTTTTATCAAACAGCTTCTCTACAGAATCTGGGTTGAACAACTATGCAAATCACTTGAAATCCATTTACTGTCAAGACAGATGAAAAATAACCGTGCTAATAAACTTGTGGGGGATATGAGGTGACCATCTTAAGGCCTAGAGAAAATTCTGTCCACGTGGAACTTAACTGCTGAGCCGAGGTTTTGTGGATGTCATCGCTCTTGAAAGTAGGGAAGGTACATTGACATAAAGCCTGACAGGAGGCATGTCGGAGGCCACCATTCTGTCCAAGACACACTGTGAAAGATCATGTGTTCAGGGCCTAGAAGGTGGCTGAATGTTGAGGGAATGCATGCGAGGAAGAAATCCTTCTTCCATATCCTCACACTGAATTTCAAGATCAGTTGTAAAGTTAATCCCATGGGCTTTATGTTTTTCTGCTGCAAGACCTCTGTTCCATGGTGGTTTACCTTAGTCTCCTGAACCCTCCCATGCCTTCACACTTGTCTCTCAACATATGTTTGAGATAATGCTATCGTTAAGCAAATATTAGGATTTAGGGAGAGTGAATGATTGCAACCGTCTAGTGGGAGGTGTCCTTGCCCACAGCAGGGGGGTTGGAACTCAATGAGCTTTAAGATCCCTTCCAACGCTAACCATTCTATGATTCTAAAATCATCTGTGGGAACATGGGGTGAAATGGCAGCCAGAGTGGCGTTTCCACTGCCTTCACATTTGTTTTGAATAATGTGTTGTTCAGCATTTATACAGTTCCTCAGACCCAAGAGCAGTTACTGACTTTTGAGAAGGAGACGTTGGTTTTGGTTGAACCGGAATGGAAAATGGAGCTGGTGTACAGCCCAGGAATCGGAGCTGGGGCAGGAAAAGAAAGAGGGGTAACATCTTGATTTGAATAAATTCTTGGAATCCAAAAGGTGCAGAACATTTCTATTACATGGGCAACAGTGGAAAGCGTGAAACTTTTCCTCTGTTCCTTAGATGGGTTAAGGACTTACTGTGTTTACTCTTCCTGTTTCTCTTCATCTCCTTCCCCTTCCTCCCTCCCTTTCCTTCTGTGCTATCTCGTGAGTCAGAGTGGGTGTATCACGTGTAATTAGTCTAGATTGCTCTTCGTGTTGGAACAGCTTCCTTGCAGAACTCTCTTTCACCAAGAAAGATCTGCCAGCTGAGCGACCCGCAGCAGATAGCTAGGTGACCTCTTCCACTTGAGAGCCTGCTGTGCAGTTTGCTGCTCCGTCGGATTAGGAAGTGTGACTACAGTAATTAGCAGGAAGTTTCTGGATCTGGGGCCGGCCTGTTAAATGCAGGGCTGGCCCTCAGAAAAGCCTGACCTCGGTAAAGGAGAGCGGGCAGGCTGGGCTGGAGTCCAGAGCTGAGAGGGGAAGGAGGGGATGTGAAAGAGATGGACTGGATGTGGCAGAGCTTGTCATGGGCTGAGGCTGGGCATGCTTTTTTTCAGAGGCTGCAAAAAAAATAAAAAAAAAAAAAAAATTGCTTGCAGCTCTGCGAGAGAGAAGGGTATGAGTTAAACCAGATTGACTTTCCTCCTCCAGCGCACACGTGCTCCTCAAATACCAGGGGAGTACAAAGGGAGCAAGTCTTTAAAAAAAGATTTGTTCTATAGACTGCAAAGATGTGCGATTACCAGCAGTCGTACAATTTATGGGAGGCAAATGTGCATGTGGGGCTTTTATGAAGTGCAAGTAAAGCAAAAAGATAGAGGGAAGGAAAAGGCATGCTTTCCAAATGCCCATCTTTTCGGTCAACAAATGTTGCCTTAGAGGCAAAAGCTTGGGTGTTTCTTTTCCCCTCGGTGTTCTGTGTGCTTGTATTAGTCACACCCATTTATTTTTGGCATAATTCATGCACTATTTGAAACTTGGCAAGAGTAGGGATGTTATGGCCAACAGTCAGTCTTGCTTCAGGAGTTTCTATGAATATGAATGCCTGAAGTTCACATAAGCTTACTCTGTTGCTATAGCAACACATTTGTTGTGAAATCCTTGCATTTTAAAGGCTAGATTCTGTAAATTAACTTCATCTTCAGTAGGATGTGTGATGCTAGTGATTTTTCTACATGTACTCTTTTCAGTGAAATTGCAAATGTTAGGGGAATGGATAATTTTGAGGATTTGGTGAAATTAAATTTAATCACAAAAAAATTCCAGCGCTTAAGATCAAAGTAAACTAGTTTTGTGTCCCATCCGGAGAGGGGCTGAGTGCCCTCACCTCAGGGTTCAGAAAGAGTTGAAGGTGCTGAGCAGCACAGCTCAAGATGCCACAGGATGGTGCTTTACACAGAAATAGCGCAGACCCCGCCGAGCATCCAGCACCTCCAGGGATGTGTCCAGTCCAGTTGTAAAACAACAGGATGGGAAAGTGTCTCGTGGAAACGGAATATTCAAAATCTGCTGGACTTCTGGTGAGGGTTTTCTGGTTTGTTTTCTTTCAAGGGGGATATTGAAATATGTTTTTGTTTTTCCGCTTGCTCAGGGATGTTTGAGTCTCAGTTGACAATGAGCCCTGTCCAGGCAAACCCCTGCACTGAAGTCCATATGTTCTGTGTGGAAACAGGGGTCATTGCAGGTTCAGGGTCTTACTGCCTCTTCGTGAAGGGCCATCAAATACACATAATAAACTAACTTGGGAGCGGAGAGGAAGTAGGAGCTATTTTTTTTTTTCTTTCCTGCTGTTTTCTTTCAGTTGGACTAATCATGGTGTAATGTAACTGTAATAGGTTAACAGCCCAAATCTCCCCCCTTTCCCCCCCCTGCCCCCCAGATGCAAATGGGCT
>JAHREE010086856.1:0-10236 GCA_033628505.1 Tringa tobata | reverse complement strand
GGGCCAAAAGCTGTTCCGCCTTCTCAGAGAAGGAGAAGGAGGTGTCTCTTACCTAGAGCTAGGAAGCTGAAGACCCATTGAACCACCGATGCCGTCTGAAGCCTTCTCTGCAGCGGGATGGAGAGCGGAGCAAACTCAACCTTCATCTTGGGCTCTGTGTGGGCGCCGGGAAGGAGAAGGAAGCTCCCACAGCGGCGAATGCAAAGTGCAAAGTCGCCCGTCGATATTTACCCCGTCTTACAGTGGAGGAGATTGTGCAACGTACAGTGGTGGCAGCGGCTGCCTGCAGCCACCCTCCCCGTGTGGGGAGGAGAGGGAGGCTGCCGGGAGCCTGTCACCAACCTTTATGCCAACGTGACTCACCACGTGGTGAGAATTTCATGCTTTTACCACCCAAATCTGGGAGGTCAACTCCCTTCAGGGCTCCGCCCTACCTTCCAGTGCCTCTTGCTTTCAAATTCCAGTGCCTCTTGCTTTCAGTATGCTGGGCAGACCCTGTTCTTAGGGAAGCAGGATGCCTTCCTGGGTCAGAGACATTGCCAGGAAACTCCCCAGCCTGATTCGGCCCTTGGACTACCACCCGCTATTGCTCTTTCACGTGGGTGGCAATGAGGTGGCAACACATCGCCCAAAAGTAATCAAAAGAGACTTGAGGGCATTGGGAAGGTAAATAGATCTGGGGTGCAGGTAATCTTTTCTTCTGTCCTCCCTGTTGGAGGCAGGGATTCTGAAAGAAACAGAGGTGTACGGTCTGTCAATACACGGCTCCACGGCTGGTGTCACCACCACAGTTGTGGGTATTTCAGCAACGGGATGACCTACATGGCACCAGGGTTTCTGGCAACAGATGGGGTTCATCTCTCTTTCAAAGGGGGAAGAGGGTGTTAGCTGACAAGCTAGCAGGGCTCATTGACTGGGCTTTAAACTGAGTTTGCTGGGGGAGGGGGATATTATCCAGGTTATGGGTAATATGGGCTTATGGGTCAGGATTAAAGGGAGCACAGGGGCGGGTGATGTTACAGTAGGGGTCTGCTACAAACCCCCAGGGGGACAGGGTGGATGAGGCCCTCTACAGACAGATAGGGGCAGCATTGTGTTCACAGAGCCTGGTCCTCATGGGGGACTTCAACCACCCCGGTATCTGTTGGAGGGACAACACAGCAGGGCACAAAAAATCCAGGAAGTTTTTGGAATGTGTCGATGACAGCTTTCTTCTTCAGATGGTAGAGGAGCCAATGAAGAAAGGAGTCAGGCTGGACCTCGTCCTTACCCACAAGGAGGGGCTGGTGGGGAATGTCAGACTCAAGGGTAGGCTTGGCTGCAGCGATCATGAAATGGTAAAATTCTAGATTCTTAGGGAAGTGAGGAGGGTGTGCAGCAAACTCACTACCTTGGACTTCAGGAGAGCAGACTTTGGACTCTTAAGGGATCTGATTGGCAGGGTAGCATGGGAAAAAGTACTGAAGGGGAGAGAGGCCCAAGAAAGCTGGTTAGTATTCAATGATCACCTCCTCCAAGCTCAGGAGAGGTGCATCCCAAAAAAGAAGATCTCTGAGGTCCCTTCCAACTCTGACCATTCTATGATTCTAGATTTTGCAATATTTGGATTTTTGCAGAGAGGATGAGGCACTTGTGAGTGTGAGACAGGCTTTATTTTCCACATTCCCCTACAAACTACTCTGTGCGTGGCAGGAAGGGACAAGCAGGAGGGACCAGGACAGGCGGGTCACTTGTATTTGCAAGTGATATGGTGTGGCTGGGTTTCAGCCACAGCCAAGGAGGTGGGCAAATGACACAAGGGTGTTTCACTGCTGAGAACGGGGGTACCTGGGCAACCTCATGCCTCTGCCAGAAGATGGATGGATGGATGGATGGATGGATGGATGGATGAATGGATGGATCGATGAGCAGAGGGGTACATGAGCAACCTTATGCCTCTACCAGCACATGGATGGATGGGCGGATGGATTGACAAGCAGAGGGGCACACGAGCAACCTCACGCCTCTACCAACACATGGATGGATGGGTGGGTGAGTGGGTGGAGAGATGGATGGATGGACAGAGAGATGGATGAGCATAGGGGTCCACAGGCAACCTCACACCTCTGCCAGTGGATGGATGGGTGGGTGAGTGGGTGGAGGGATGGATGGATGGATGGATGGATGGGCGGATGGATGAGCATAGGGGTCCACAGGCAACCTCACACCTCTGCCAGTGGATGGATGGGTGGATGGATGGATGAGCACAGGGGTACACAAGCAATCTCACACCTCTACCAGCACATGGATGGATGGGTGGATGGAGCAGACAAGTGCCGGTGTACATCCTTGCACACACTGATGTGGGTGCATGAGAGAAAGGAAATAATACCTCCCTTTTGCATTTCTACCTCCAACGGTCTGAACCTCTGCCGAGTCCCGTGCAAAAAGCTGCAATTTAATGGATGGAAAAAAATTCTGAAGTTTGGGGGAGAAAAATCCTCAAGGGACTGACAAGCCGCTCAGGTAAACAAAGAAACCGTCTCATGAGAGGCCTGAGAAAACCAAGGGTCTCGTTGTAACCAGGATACAGAACAAGAGGGCTAACAGACTGAATTAAACAATAAGCCCAGGCACTGCTGCGGCACCGGCGCGCGTAGGAAGGCGTCGCTTGCTTGTCTGAGGGGCATTTCAAATCCCCGAGCTCACCGCCGCCAGGAATCACAGAGCAAAACCGAAAACAGCCCTCCCTTGGCAAAAGGAAATCAGAGGCGTTAGCTGGAAAATAATCCCTCCTCTTTGTCAGGCCCTAGGAAGGTGCTGGGATATGAGGAATTGACGTCCGTTAGGCTCCATTTTCCAGAGTCACTAGAAACAACAAGGCCCTGGTGAAACCCAAAAAGCTCTCTCCTAAAGGAGCTGGTTGCTTTAATTGAGCTGAAACTGGCTTAGATCTCCCTTGCACCTCTCCCTGTCCTTTGTCTTCAGCTGCAAATGTCAGGACCTGTGTCTGCTTTGAGAAAGCAAAGGAGGCTTTTAACTCTTTCAGCTCCGTTGCCTGGAGACGAGATGTTTCCTGCTGAGAAACCACTAGCAATTTCCAAAATGCTGTGGGGACATCTGCAGGTCCAGGGCTCCTGGTCTTCCTGGGCTGTGCAACCCCTGGTATGATCAGGGAGGTGCATGGTGGGACCAAGGAGGGAAAAGTCCTTGGAGGGAAATCCCTGGTCCACAGGTGACATTCTGGGGCGGTTTCCATCCTGCAGCCTTGTCCTTGTGGGAGCCCAACCATACCAGAGAGATCTGTTGGCTTTTGCTAGTGTGAAGGGTCACACCTGATCCCTGGGACACCTGCTGTGTCTGTAGGGGATCACTATGCCTTGCAGTGTCCTTCCTCTAGAAAGGAGCCTAGCTGTAACCTCACATCACAGGACAGATCTACAAGGAGGACAGATCCTTGTAGTGTCACAATTCCCATCTTCCCTGTTCTGAGGGAAGTGATTAAATGGGATGGGAAGGATTTCTACTGGGAAATGAGAAGATACAGATTTATTCCTAGGGTTTCTGTGCAACTTGCTGAAAGTCATTCAACCTCCCCCTGTCTGGACATGGGTGATGATTTGTTATTTGAGGGCAATGACAACAGTGGAGAAAACTTCACTGGCCCTTAGATGAACCTCTCCATGGCAGGACCTACCTATTAAAAGGCCCATCTAATTTCTCCTGCAGCCACATGTTTCTCTGGTAGCTTTTACATCTTTCTTCTCTTGTTCTCTTTGCTGAGTTAGGCTTCAGTTGCGGGACGTCTAGGGTGGATGATCTCTTTGGCAGCAGCAGAGAGACATCATCACTGAGCTGTGACTGCAGGCATGGCAGGGACCTCTGGGTTTGCCCAGCACTGATCACTAGCAATCCCTACAAGTCCCACCTTAGCACCTCCTGGGAAATTTTGCTGCTGTTTAATTTACCCTTATTGAATAATTTTCACCTCCATGGCTTTTAAACCTCATTTTAATCCATTTTTTGTAAGTTTCTCCCCATTCCTCCTTGTTTTCTAACATACTCGGGCACTGGCACACATGTGCCCCATGACATAGCTCCAAGTACATTCTCCTTGGCTTTTCCCTTCTCAGGTATTTATAGTCATTTATCCAATCTTTTATGGCTTGTATTTAGTCTGGAACCATTAAGTTCCTTTAATCCCTCAATAGGTTGTCCTCTGTAATCCCTTTATCAGCCACCCTTGCGACTCAATGATCAATGTCCATCTCCGAGTACGAGGAAGAACCCATAAAGCCCTGAGTAACCAAGCTGTAGGCTTTGCAAGTCACCAACCTTTGCAAGTCAGCACGGTGGAGTGTGCCCATGAGACTTCACGAGTGGAGCAGGTTGCACATGGAGACCTGGCCACGCTCCAGGATCAGTCACTTGGTGCCCCGGCGGATGAGCTAGAACCTGTTTCCAGATCACTGCTCCTCTCTTCTTCTTATGGATAACTCTCTTTTTTCCCCTAAAGCCTCTCAGTCATTCATATGTACTTCTAGACCTCCCCACCAACCTAATTTCCCTTCCAATGAGCAAAATTACCAGAAGGAGACTGAAGGAATCTTTTAGTAGTTGTCCACTAGTTCCTCTAAGCCCCATCCCTCCCTGGCCCATCACTCCACCAGCACTAAATGTATCTCCCCTGTGAGGTCCTCCTTGTTGGGGGTCTTCCTGCCACCCCAAACCTATGTGATATCATTGCACCAAGCTCAATCTTTGTCCATCTCCAGCTCTGGGTAAGAGCATGGGTGCAAGAGAAGCCCACTTCTGCCTGACGCTGTTTTGTTTTTTTTTTTTAATGCAAATTCTTTCAAAATTCAGATTTTACTCCCTCTTATACCTGTTGCAAAAACAATTCTTCTGAAATGTGTTACACCAGTGATTTTGCTTACAGAATTTCATGTCCTTTCGAGTATTTGAATTATCAGTAAAATTCTTCTTTTCAGGCACTTGAATAATTCCCTTTATGCAGCACCCCGATACGGATTTTCTTTGGCTTCAGTCCCACTCAGCCTTGAAGCGCCCTCCCAACTTATATGAATCATAAACAGAGTTGACAAGGAAAACAAGAGCACCCCAGGCAGGTCCTTGTTCCCAGCAGTTGTGTGTGATTATAAAATGATTTAAGATGTGAGAAGCCACTAAAAAATCCCCCGTAAGTTGCCGCCCATGGTATTGTCATGTTCCCTTGCCCCTGGTGATACATTCTGGGGACAGGAGCAGTTCAGACAAGCGTCATTGGTGCAGAGATGGCACCTGTGTGGGTTCCTGGGACAACCCTGCCGTGGTGGGGACACAGAGGCAGCAGTGCCACTGAAGATAAATACAGGTAAATAGAGCTTTCCCACATCTCACTGGGGCAGTGTGAAGCTGAACACGCTTCACCGGAGGGTCTCCAGGTGTGGTCCAGGTCTAGCTTTGGAGGTGGAGTCTCACCTACGTTTAGTCCGTGAAGCTGATGTACAGAGTCCCACTATAATGGAGGAGAAAGGCTTCTAAGGAGACACGGGGCTTACACCAGCCCAATCTTGTCATGATTTTTTTTTATTATCACTTCATTACAGCTCTTGTGGGTGATCTCCTGGGAGCAATGGGATGAGCCACCATCCTCATGGGGAGGTCAGTGATTAGCCAGGAGCCAGGTAATTGCCTCTGAGATGGCTACCACACACAGGGCTTTTCTTTTTAAAATAAAACCACTTTCCTCTCCTATAATGTCTTGCTCTGAGCTTTGCCACACTGTTCCCCATAACATTATTTCCTAAAATAATTGGTGGATACATGTGCACAGGGTGGGAGTGAGAACATGTACAGACAGCATACGACAAGATGTCAGCTGGTGGTCCAAGAAAACAAGCTGATCCTTCTTCATTATCGGGTCCAACAGAAAAAAACATGAATCTGGGTGCGCTCTTACAGCAGCAGCATCCACTCACATCATCCAGCTGGTGAGCATGTTCTTCATGCAGGAGAGACTATCAGACCTGCCCCAAGGTGGTCTCCAGTAGCTTCAGTTAGGCTGAAAGACATCCTGGCTTCATCTGAGGGTGCCAGGAGAAGATTCACCAGGTTCCCTATTAATCAGCTCCCAAAATATCCTTGTTATCATTGCACGGAGGATGCTCAGAGCTACTCACTGCCTCTGGGCCAAGGGATCCCAGCATGGATGGGACCAGGAACCACCACTTGGGGTCTACCCAAAGTCAGTTCTGATTTAAGGGGCTGCAAAACATTGAGCACCCACCATGATGCCCTTAGCATCATGCAAACTTTTGGGCAGGATCAAGCCCTAGATGAGCACAGTCCAATGCTGAGTGACACCCGTGTCCTTGGCCACCCCCTAGACCAATGACACACCATGTGGTGTCCTGCTCAGCCACGGCCTTTTCCCAGAAGAGGCTGGAGATGGAGAAAGCTGTTCCTGCTTTCTGCCACGGCAGCTGTAATTTAAACACAGAGGCATTTTTATTTATTTAACTCCCATCCTCTCCGAGCGAGGTTTGCAGCCAGCAAATCAATTCGGCTGATTAGAGCTAATGGATTTTACTTGACGTAAGCTATTAAACTATTTCCATAGCTGATTCCTGAAAGTGAATGAGCGGCCATGCTTCAAGATTTATATATAACTATGTATTTCACTGCAGGAGACACTAAGCAAATTTTATTATTATTTTTTTTTCTTTTCATTCTGCAGCTTCTAACTCCATCCAGGTCTGCCTGGTATCTGCAGAGCAGCAAAGAGTCTCCTGACGCTGCAAAACCCTCACTGAGCAGTTCTGCCCATGTCTCTTCTTAGGAAATAAATAAATAAAAATATAAAAAAGATGGGTAGTGCATGACGGAGCGTTTTCCTGCGAGAAGAACCCAGGCTCGTCGCAGATGAGGGAAGGTTCAGAATCACTTGGTGTAAGGGAAAATCCTTGTCCCCGAGTGGGCACAAGGTGCTGGGCAAACCCCAGCGAGAAGGCACTGGTGGGTGCTCCAAAGTGGGAGATGTTGCGATGGGTTCATATGGGCTTGCACCCAGCAGGAACGTACTAATATATTACTTCCTCGTTATACTAAGGGCAATTAATTAACCTAGTAGCTCTTAGTGCAGCAAACCCTGAAATGGCAAGGCCATTCAGAGTGTTTTCTGCAAGAACAGCCCAAGCACACGCGGGGCCTCTGTGGGCATCAGGTCTCAAACCAAGATGGGATGAGGGGTAACGGCTTCAAACTGGAAGAGAGGAGATTTAAATTATATATTAGGGAGAAATTCTTTGCTGTGAGAGTGGTGAGACCCTGGAACAGGTTGCCCAGAGAAGCTGTGGCTGCCCCATCCCTGGAGGGGTTCAAGGCCAGGTTGGATGGGGCTTGGAGCAACCTGGTCTGGTGGGAGGTGTCCCTGCCCATGGCAGGGGGCTTGGAACTGGATGATCTTTAAGGTTCTTTCCAACCCAAACCATTCTATGATTCTATGGGTTTTACACCCTCAAAAATCACTGTGGCAGCTTTGAGATAAATTAAATTGCAAAGAGTATTTAAAAACAAGCACATCCTTGAGGTTCAACAGCCGACAAGCTTGATCCTGGTGCATTCTTTTGGTTGCACGTCTTCCTCGCAGACCTAGGGTCACCATCGTAGGGTGATACTTTTCCTGTTTTCCTTGTTGCTGTATTCACGTATATATATTTATTTTTTTAATACCACAATCCATTGGATACAAAAGGCTGTAGGCACGGAAACACAGGGCTGGGGTTCGGCACCAGCAGCTCCAGGACGACTCTCCCACCTTTGCTGCAGGACCTGGATGAGCTGATCTTCTGCGAAAGGAAAACGCAGTGCAGCAAGAGCCATGTCATTTTATAATATTGGTTTCAAAGGTAAAATTCAACCTAAAAAAATCATTAGCATTTCCACCTTGGGTGCTAAGGAGCACCCACCACACTTCCAAAAGCAACACACAGCACATTGATGCCCCAGGGCTCTGTCCCGACTTGGGAGATGCTCAGGAGCATCCTAAACCTTTAATTACAATCACCCCTTTTAATTGCGCTGGATGGAAAAGCAGCGATGATATAATCCTTGCGGAGAAAGCAATGCCTGTGTATAGACACCTCTAGTTGTAATTTATTTTTTATTTTTTTTTCCAAAAGCAGCTCTTTCACTCAGCCATCCCTACCAGCGAGGGCTCCGATCCCATCTGTAAAATGGGTTTTCACGATTTACCTGCAGGCAAGAATGAAATTAAGCAAACCAAGGCAAAGACAATAATAATAATAAAAAAAAAACCACCAGCACTTCAGGGTCTAAGACTCAATAAGGGGACACAAAGCATCAGATTAAAGACACAATCCCGGCAGGAATAATCCTGCTTTTCACTGCACTCCCAGCAGCTGCACTCGCTGCCTGGCGGGAATTGTTTTTTTCTCATTGTAATTCAATATTTGAGACGGCGGATTTCAGAGGCACCGGGATCACTGGTTTTACTGGGGTTAGTTATGTACCCCGTGGAAATGGTGGCAGCACAGCCCTGCTGATAAAGACCTGATAGCTTCAATTTTGGGGTCTTCTCCACGTGGTTGAACCACAAGCTGGCTGCAGTCAGGTGGAAAAGTCAGGGTGTTCTGGGCTCCCCAGTTCCAGAAGGACAGGGAACTGCTGGAGAGGGTACAGCAGAGGACCACAAAGAGGATGAGGGGCCTGGAGCATCTCTCTTAGGAGAAGAGGCTGAGGAACTTGGGTCTTTTTAGTCTGGAGAAGAGAAAACTGAGGGGGAATCTGACCAATGCCTATAAATACTTAAAGGGTGGGTGTCAGGAGGAGGGGTCCGTTTTTTTTCAGTGGTGTCGAGGGATAGGAGAAGAGGAAATGGGCAAAAACTTGAATATAAGAAGTTCCACCTAAATATGAGGAGGACCTTCTTTCCTTTGATGGTGGCAGAGCCCTGGAAGAGGCTGCCCAGAGAGGTGGTGGAGTCTCCTTCACTGGAGACATCCAAACCTTGCCTGGACACATTCCTGTGCAACCTGCTCTGGGTGGACCTGTTTTGGCAGGGGGTTGGAGTAGATGATCTCCAGAGGTCCCTTCCAACCCCATATCATTCTGTGATTCTGTGATTCTGTGAAAATGGGCTTTATTGGGTGCAGTAATACAGAAAGGGAATAAAAAGAAAGATGCGGGCAGAGAGGGAGGGATGGAGGATAGAGAGATTGAGAGATGAAAGGATGGAGGGATGGAGAATGGAGAGACAGAGGAATGGAGGGATGGAAGAAGAGATGGAGGGATGGAGGAGAGACAGATTGAGGGATGGAGGGATGGAAGGATGGAGGATGGAGAGATAGGGATGGAGGATGCAGGTATGGAGGATGGAGAGGAGGGATGGAGGATTGAGGGATGGAGGATGAAGAGATGGAGAGATTGAGGGGTAGATGGTGGAGGGATGAAGGGATAGAATCATAGAATCATAGAATCATCTAGGTTGGAAGAGACCCTTGGGATCATCAAGTCCAACCATCCACCCTACTCTACAAAGTCCTCCCCTACACCATATCCCTCAGCACCGCATCTAATCGTCTCTTAAACACATCCAGGGATGGTGACTCAACCCCCTCCCTGGGCAGCCTATTCCAATGCCCGACCACCCTTTCTGTGAAGAATTCTTTCCTAATGTTCAGTCTAAACCTACCCTGTTGGAGCTTGAAGCCATTCCCTCTCGTTCTGTCATTAATTACCTGTGAGAAGAGACCAGCACCAACCTCTCTACAGTGTCCTTTCAAGTAGTTGTAGAGAGTGATGAGGTCTCCCCTCAGCCTCCTCTTCCTCATACTAAACAGTCCCAGCTCCTTCAGCCTCTCTTCATGTGATTTATTCTCCAGGCCCTGTGTGAGCTGGTGCACGTGTGTCAATGTGCCCCCTTGTGTTCCTGTTGGCACATGTAAATGCGCAAATGTGTATGCACACGTGTGCCTGTGTGTGTGCATGTGCGTGTGCATGTGTGCAAATCTGTATGCACACGTGTGCCTGTGAGTGCATGCGTGCATGAACATATTAGCATGCTTGAGTGTGCACACCTGTGCATGAATCCGTGTGTGCAGGTGATTGTCCATGCACGTGTGTGCAGTCTGCATGCCTGTGTGCATCTGTGTGCATGCACATGTGCATGTGTGTTCACTTGGGTGCATGTGTTTGTGTGCATGCATATGCCCACATTTGTACATATGTATGTGC
>JAHREE010086843.1:0-12239 GCA_033628505.1 Tringa tobata | reverse complement strand
CCGCCAGCATGGCCCCTGCACAGCCCCTTCCCGAGGCAGCCCCTTCCCGAGGCAGCCCCTTCCCAAAGGACAGGGTCCAGCCATGTGCCATGTTCATGGTGGGTACATCCCTCCATCCTCGTCCCACTGACAGCTCGGGACAGCCAGGGGTGCTCAGCCCCCCTCGCCCCACAGAGCAGCAGCGCCTCTTGCTCTGCACCTTTTTACGACTCCTGCTATAATTAACTCGAGTAATAATTTATTTTTTTCTTAATCCAAATAGATATAATTAGCATTTAATGCCCCTGTTTTCTTGCGAATTGTCAGGACTATTAAGAGCTGGGTATTGATTGAAGAGGTGAGGCAGATGTTTCTGCTGCCGAGGTGGGATTGCCAGAGCAGAGGCAGAAAGCCCTGGTAATGGTCAGGTCCCTGCCCCACATCCAGCTGTTGGGACAGCAGGTTGAGGAGAGCTGGAACAACATCCAGTGCTGTGGGGTTGACCCTGGGGCAGCTTGGCCGTGGCATGGAGGAGGAGATGAAGGCTGCTCACAGGATCCTGTTTTTTCCCATAGCTCAGCTATAGGCAATCTCCTGCACTGCAGACTGGTGGTAAGCACTGGGGCATGGGGCATTGGTGGAGGTTTCACCCCATCGGCGTATGCTTTGAATCCACCATCTCCTGGAGAAGGATTTTCGAGGATGGAGATGTGAATGCACCCTGCCCCATCCTCATCCCTGCAGCAGTGTCATCCTCCCAAGCCTGACACAGTTGGCAGCTGCCCTGGCATCCCTGGCTCATCCCCACCACCGCCTGCCAGGCTGGCGAGTGGGACATGGGACATAGGCAATAACGCCTTCCCCAAGCTTTTGCTGCTGCAGCCGGTTCCAATAAGGCGCCTTGAAAAGGGCTGGGGTCTTTTGGTCATTGCCAGGCTGATTTTGCCCAGCTTCTGCCAGCTTGGCATGGCTGCTCACCCTCCAGACCTGCCTGCCGGACCTGTGGGCTGCGGGTCAGGCTGCCACCGCCTGCCTGGTACCTGCAATAGCAAGAGCCTGGGGGCAGGCCAGGAGCTGGAGCACATCTGTCCCGGGGGCACTGCACATCTGCCCAGGCACCACAGGCCTTCGGGCCCCTGGCAGCTGGCAGGGGGCTGGGCTGAATGAAAAGCCCAGGCATATGCTTTGCCCGTGTCCCTGGGCTGTGTTGAGCATTAGATATCTCTGAAGAAGGGAGGGAAAGAGACTAGCAGCTTGCCCTAAAAAAAAAAAAAGTGGTTTTTTTTTTTCCCCCTGGGGAATGGCATTGCAGAGCCCTGGAATTGACGGGGCTGCCAGAGCTGATGGATGGCGCCGGCGGAGGGAGCAAAGCGGGTCAGCAGAGCAGAAACCAGCAGGCACAAAGAGAGAACATCCCCGCTCACCAAGGCAGGCGGTGACACCCCGTGCCGGGGCTGGGCCCACAACAGCCCCCTCTCTGTTGGGCTGGAGAGTCGGCACAGCTGGGCTACCTGGGGTGCCACCCTGCGATGCCCCCGGCCTCACCCCAACTGCACCCACCAACAAGAAGGGCCTTTCTTCGCCTCCGCACAAGCCCCGATTGTTCGGACGCTTCCCCTGCCATCGCCTTGTGCTTCTGCTCTCCCCAGAGATGGTTTTCTGGGAGGAAAGGGAGGACTTGCAACATCTGCACAGTCGGAGCTGCTGGGGCTTCAAGGTTCCTAAAGGGTCCAAGGCTCCTCGGGCAGCTCTAGACCAGGATCTCTCGGTCCTCTCAGCAGCTCTGCTGTGTGGCTGTGCAAGCCCACAACCCGCCTGTGCCTCAGTTTCCCCACCGGTGACTGAGGTCGGGTTCTGCCTTTGCAGATGTGTGGCGAAGGGTGGGTGCCTCTGAGCCAAAGCACCCCAAGAATTGGGGAACCGCAGTGCCAACTGCGCAGGGCAGCCTTGGCGCGGGCAGCTGTGTTCCCAGCTCCTCTGCCTTCCCTCCCGGGCACACAGCATCCCGCCGGCCATCCCAGAGCTGAGAAGGGGGAAAATGAAAGGTGGAAGCCTGGGCTGGTGTGGGTCTCTGAGGACTTCTCCGAGCAGGGACCTGGCCAAGTTTTGAGGCTGATGGTGGCAGGAACTGAGCTTTTTTTAAATGGTGGGGGTGGTGGCTGCGGGAAGAGATTAAGGGACCAGGCAGCTGTGCTAAATCAGCTCTAACCTGACCAAAACCTGAAAGACACACAGGCAGCCTCCCGGGTGAGAGGGGACAGCAGCTCACAGTGACACAGGGGGGATGCTGGCTGTTGTGGTGTGACCAGGGCTCACAGACACCAACTCCAGCCTGGGAGCCCCCAGCTCTGCCTGCGGGAAGTGTCTCCTTCCCGAGCACTGTCCCCATCAGCCACGTGTGGGAGGGCAGGATTTGTCCCCATCAGCCACGCGTGGGAGGTCAGGATCGGTGGGGAAGGGGACAGGAGCAGAAGCAGGACACGCTGAGCTATAGGAAGTGTCAGCTCCTTGGAGTAAAACAAGGGCACAGAGAGCCGATCCAGGACTGCAGGCTGCTCCCCATCTCTCTTGTGTTGTCAGTGGGATTTTCTCCCTTCTTCCCTCGGGGACAAGGAGGAGAACAAGCTCTTGCCTCAGCTGGGAGGCCGCAGCCCTTTGCCCAGGTCCCCCTGGATGGAGGCTCACAGTGCCCTCCAGGGATGCAGAGCTGCATTGCCCCTCTTGCAGCCTGGGGACAGGGAGCAAGTCTCCCAGCAGGCGGGTGGCAGGAAGGAGCCAAGGCATCTTGGCTCCCGTCCTGAGCTCCATCCGCAGCAGGAGGATCCGCCTGCTAGGCTGGAGGGAAGAGGGACATGTCTCTGGAGGGATCTGAACCCCGAGCCATCATCTTTGCTCTCCAAAAAGCCCTGCTGCCGAGTCCCTCTGCAGCGCCGACCGCTGCTCCAGCAACCGTGAGGAGGAGGAGGAGTGCGGGGAAGGGGCTCAGCTTCAGATCGATTCTGAGCCCTGTGATAAGAATCTCTTATCACCCTTGTCGTTGTAATGGCTGGGACTGAAATGCTGGGCTGAGTAAGGGCCAGGTTTCTGCATGACTGGAGCTGAGGAGGAGATGGGGTGCAGGAGGGAGGCAGTGGTGGCTCTGGGATGATGTCCCAGTGCTTCGATCACCTGCTTGCTGTCTCCAGTGATGACCAGAACCAGCTCTCCCTTCCCTTCCCAGCCTTGGAGCTGCCCCATTTCTTTTCCCAGCTCCTTACAAGGAAGAGATGCTCCTGGTGGGATGGGTGGCAGCAGAAACGCGGTGAAGGAATGGGTCTGGCAGACCCAGACCTCGTAGCGGGGTAAGGAGCACACAGAGAAGAGCAGCCCAGGAGGCTGGACATCGCCAAGAAGGGCCAGGAGTGAAAGGACCAACTGTGAAGAGCCCGGCTCCCACCTTTGCAACTACCTTCAGCCTCTTCCCACTTCCTTGGTGGGCTCAGCCTCAGCCCTTTGGTGGGTGCAGCACAGGAACAAGACAGTCACACAGGAGGCAACAGAGCAGACAGGGATCTGGTGGGGGTTTCCAGGCCTTTGGGAATCCTCTCTGTTCCATTCCTGTCCAAAAGCAGCTTTTCCAAGGGGTAAGGAGAAGGGAGCCGATAGGCTTACATGCTCGGTCATTATTAGACTAGACAGTGGCAGCATTGAGTGCCCTCAGCTCCCCCCGGAGCCCTGCAGCACTGCTCTGCCTTTAACCCCTCGTGCTTCTCCCCTATGTTTTATTAACAACTGTTGATTGGGATTCCAAGGTCATCTGGCCGTGTGGAGACGCAGATAAAAATCTGAGGCTGCTGCAGTCCCCTGCATCTCCGGACCCACCAAATCTCTCTCTCTATCTACAATATCTCTCCTCCCGCTAAGCTTTCCTCCAACAGACAAGCCCAAGAAGGTTAAACAGGGTCCTGCAGCAAGGCCACGCTCTGTCCTCCACCCATAACCGTGCGACTGGGGGATGTGTTAACTTTCTGCCCTCTTTCCCCCTTCCCCTCTGCCATCATCGTGCGGGTTGTCCTGCTGCCAGGTGGGGACGGCCAGGCAGGGATCGTGGTGCTGAGGAAGGCAGCACTGCTCCAAAAGGCTTGCTGAGGGTCTGTGGGCTGCCTGGGGAACTTTGCTGCTGGCTCCACACTGTTGGTGTCAAAAAAACCCAAACTTGAAGGACCCCCTGAGCCCTCAGAGCATGAGTGCCCTGCCACTGGGGGCTCCTACCCGGGGCGAGGTACCCCAGTGCACCGCAGAGCACAGCGGTGGCTTTATCAAGCCCCACAGTCATTCTGCTGGAGAGGACAACTCTGAAGCTACAGACTGTTTTTTCCTGTCATGGACCAGAGCCAGGTTTCATGGCTTAGCCCCAGCTTGGTGGCCCGGGAGCCGATGGGCAGGGGTGCTGGCACAGGATCAAGCATCCCACCGCTCCGGAGAGGCACCTCGGGATTGGCACGTTTAATTCCAGGAGCAGCAGTGTCAGGTTGAGTGAAATTGGCCCCGCCAGAGGATTTATTCATTTCTCCTTCCCTCTGCCTCCTGCCAGGGGTTGTGCTAAGATCCCGCGCCGCACAGTCATCTCGCTAAAGCTGAGGGGGGCTTAGTGCTTAAATGGTTTTCATGCCGCCGCGCAGTTTAGTGCTTGTCAACAAAGTCCGAGGTCTTGCCAAAGAGCCTTGACAAACAGAGCAGTGGGGAGATGGGGGGAACGGGGCATCAGTGCCTCGGGGAGGAGGGGAGCACATGAACCAGGTCTCCAAACCACCCTGCGTACCTGGGAAAGTCACACACCCAGCTCCATGTATCCCCTCCGGCACAGAGACAGATTTGGCCGTCCCACGCTCCAGGGAGAGGCGTATTTGGCCCAGCTCTAAACTTAAACCTCATGGAAACACCTCCATTAAGCCTCACTAATGTGAAAAAGCAGAACTTGCCCATGGTTTTTAAGCCCTTACTTTTGCAGGCTTTTTGCAGAAATAGGTGTATATATATATATATATATGACTATATTTTGTGCTGTATATTCCTCAGGCTGCTTTTACTGCTGGGGCGAGCCCGAAGCCGCCGGGAAGAGCCGAGTGCTGTTGCAGTAACGTGCTGGCTCTGCAGATGGGGATAGCAGAGCTCAGAAACCAAACCCGGCTCCAGATGCCACTTAAAAAGCTTGCCCTGCCTGGGACAGGGGGGAAAAGGGGGGCTGACAAGGCACCCTCACCTCCTCCTTCCGCGCCCCTGGGAGGAGAAGCCCTCAAACTCATCTTCTTTCCTTTCGAGGAGCTGGGTTTGCCAGGGATGAATTTGCTTAAGGGTGGGATAGTTCAGTTCAAGCTCTGGGACGCGGGTCTGGCACGGTGCGGAGCTGCGAGGGCACAGGGCACGGGTGAGTTGGCAGCACCAAGGTTTGGAGGACACTCGTGCTGTGGTCCCCCGGGAAGCCACCCGTCACCTCGGTGGCAGCACAGGGGGTGGAGGAGGCACACACAGCAGGGCGGGCTGCCCCCATCCCGGGTGTGCTGTGGAAACAGCAGCCCCCAAGAATCCAGCTCCTGTGGGATCTGCTGCCGCCGGTGGGTTGCCCGAGTCAAGCATTTGAGCAGGATTCGGAGGAGAGCTGGGTAGTTTTATGGGCAGTAATAGCATTTACAGCCCTGCTGGCTGAGGCACTGATCCAGGGGGAAGGGAGACACCTCTCCAGCAATAACTGGATTGTAACACTAGCCCGTCTCCAGCCTTCCCAAGGGCAGGATTCCTCTCATCCTTTTTTTCAGGCATCCTTGATTGACTGATGTCGTGTCAACCCATGGGTTGGTCCCACCTGGCAAGGCCAGCGTCCCTGTGCTGGTGAGGTCTTCACCTGATACAAACTCACGTTTCTCCCTGGATTAAGGATTAAGCCCTTCATTTTCACGGGAAGCACCAGAGATTTTCTTTCTTCATCCCTCTCCTCGGCTTTGTCCTGCCACCCGCAGTGAGTGCCCTCTTTGGCAGCTCCAAACGGGCAGGGATGGCAGGCAGCCCCGCACGCACCCCACATTGTTTTCCCATCACCTGCCACGGGCCCCGTGTGTTTTCATTTAGTCAACATAGGGAAAAGCTGTAAAACATATGTCTGCTTCCCAAGGAGAGGGAAAAAAAAATAAAATTACTCCGACAGCTTGGTCCAGTTAACGGCTTGGGCTCTCGACTGCGCAGTTGGCTTTGCTGGGACTTTGTTTCATGCTCTGCATTAGCTGCCCCCCTTCTCTAGCTGGACTAAAGTGTGTGTCTGTCTGGAGGGAAGGATATTTGGGGCCAAGGGTGCTTGGGGTGGGGGGCAGGAGGGGGAAGGATGTCCCCAGCAGCTCAGGGAGCTGTGCTGCCCCCCCGAGAGCGGGCAGGCAGGAGCACTTTCCACCCCACCCTTCCGTGGGCTCCTCCCAGCACAGCTCCCCATCCATCCCATACATTTACCTAACACTAATGAGACGTATTGATTGGAATGATGGGATTTGTAAAGGTCGCAGGGTTAAAGTACATAAAACCAGCCTTTCTGGAGCTGCAATATCAGGGCCGATGGGTCTGGTGGGAGAGATTAAAGGCCTCGTGCTGCAAGAATGGAGAGAGCTGACAGCAATTACATTTCAGATGTGTGCATAGTTATAACCCCCCCTTCCGCAAGACAGGCGACCACGTCCCCACTGCTGTGGAGCAGGTCTCCAGCCCCCATCTCCCTTTCAAAAGCAGGATTTCAACAGAGCAAATCAGGGAATGAAAGATGAGAAAAAAGGGGAAAGGGAGACAGAAAGACTGGAGATCCCTTTGGAGAGGTGGTGCCCAGTCCCATCCCTGTGGCTGGGCTCATGACACTGTTTTGGGATTCCCAGCTGAGCTGCTATGGCCTCACTGCACTGAAAATCAACGTTGGTGGAATGAAAACTCTGAAAACACTGCGGTCCCTTTTGTTAGGGCAGGACTCCCACTACTGGTAATGAGCTGGCAGGTCATTAGAGCTCTGTCTGCCCCCTGGAAAGGTTTGTGCTTGCTGGAGGAGTCCAGATCCCTAGAACCACAAATGCAGTTTGTCCCAGGTCAGGGTTAACAAGTCTTGCTGCAGGAGGGAAATGGATCTGGACATCACTTTTTCTAGAGGTGTTTCTCAGCCACATATGAAGACACCTGAGAGCTCAGGCCCTTGGGCTCTGCTCTGGGCTGCACCCAAAGGTGTCTGCTGGAGCCATTAGGGCCAGCACAGCTCTGGTGGAGTCATCTTGCTCCATCATCTCTCCTTGTAGGCCCCTCTCTGCACGGTGTGTTTGTTCCTTGGTCCAAAACAGAGAAGAGCAAGCGCAGCCAGGAGAGTTGTATCATTTGAACTCCTGTGCTGGTTCTGGGGTGCAGGGGGATAAGCATGTGCCTTAGTGGCTTTCCTAGGTCTCCAGAGGGAACAAGCAGAGACACGAGCTAGGCTGAGGGATGCACTCATGTTAAGAAAGGATTAGTGTCGACAATATCGCTAGACACAAAAACAGCTAAATTAGCTCCATGACTCAGCTCCATTAGCTCAGGCTTAAAGCTCAGCTCCAGACAGAAGGAAGCTTGGCTCAAGGGCTTTTCAGCCCCGGCTCATCTTGACTTCACATCACCCGCTGTACCTCTGATGGCAGGATTAACACCAGGGGCACCTGGGACTCAGGAAACCTGGCTCCATCTGGCACCACACCAAGCCAAGAACACGAGCAGGGACTGCACCTCCCCAGGGATAAATCCCAGGATGAAAACCAGCAGAGGAAAGGAGCCATTTGCCAAGCAAGGAAAGAGGCACGCTGCTCACCTGTAACTGTAGCTGTCTCAGGCTTAGAGCCCTTCTCTGGTGACACGGCAGGGCTTAGGACACAGCATGAAGTACCAGCAATTTTTACAGCCCCTGCAGAGCGGTTGTGTATCAGGACTTTCCCCTGCTGCCCATCCACACATGCTGGAGCTTTAAATCCTGCCCCAAAGCCCTGTCAAATGGGCTGTACTGGGAAGCAGGAGCATCCCCAGACCCAGTGTAGCTCAGTCTTTATCTATCCCTCCTGCGTACTCTCTTTCCCTCTCTCAGATGGTAATGAGTGGTTTGCACTGGGAACTAAATGAAGTTGATTGCCCACTGGTGTCTGCCATTAGTGGTAATTAGTTAAAACATCAGAGTATAAACAGTAAATTGGCTCTAATAATTAATACTAGCACTCAAGCATATGAGAGACACAGAGACTGGGAGAGAAGCAGCGGCAAGCTTGTAAAATCAGCTGGGGCTGCTTTAATTAAAAAAGAAGGAATGTAAGTAACACAGTATTGGAAAAAGGACAAAAGCCATCAGGATCTTGTTCGTTAGGAGCATGGTCTTTTCTCCCCTGGAGCACAGCAAGGCTGAGGGTTTGCCTCGGGTACCCACTGCTGCAAGATGCAGAGCCCACGATGCAGATGCTGTCGCATCCCCAAGGTGCTGGGGGACCACTTGTGTGATGAGTTTTAGCGATGTCACCAGTCTCCTGGGGTGATATGAAGGACTGTAACGTGTGGATCTACTCCTGGTGCTGCAGATGTGAGGCAAGCTGGACAGATGGGTGGTATAATCCCATGGGATTTTTCAGGGGAGATCTGCTTGGATGGAAGGAGCTGCCTCATTTGGCTGCTCCCTGCTTAATAAGGGCACTTTCCTCTTCTCTTCCCTCCAGCAGCAGATTTGACCTGAGGTGTCCTTTGGGAAGAAGGACTTGGCATGGGGTGGATGGGTCCTGCCAGGAAAGGTTGGGTTTACTCTTAGAATAACAATTTTTTTCTGCAGGTCTTGCCGACCTGCATCCTTCCCCTTCCCATCCTTCATCCCCTGCACACCTTCCCCTTCTCCCAGCCACAGAAGGGTTCCCATGGCCCTGCCTTGGCAGAAAACCCCATGCCCCCCCAGTGCCTGAAACACTTAATCTTAAAAATAATAATAACAGTAAAACACAGTGTAAAGCGGTAATATTGTCAGTGCTGGGGTGGTGCTGAGCAGCTGGTGCTCCCAAGGAGGGGTGCGGGATGGCTCTTTCTGCAAAGGGGTAGCCCCTGGCTCGGGCAGAGACACGGCGTTGGGGAGGAGGGGGAGGCTGCATGTATATCACTATTAATCATCCCCGCGTACGTTAACCATGCTAATGTCCTAAGTGACAATAGCCCATCTCGGCTCTTGATTTAGGGTCTGTGAACGGAAGCTGGGCTCCTGGGAGTAAATGCGTGAATCCTCCGCTGGTACTAAACCTTCTAATAAATCTAACGCACACCAAAAAGCCCTGGGCACTAAATCCCAGAATCCGGTAATTGAAACCCTTACAGCTCTCAGAAAAAAAGGTAACCGGTGAGTGGAAGTGAGTGTATGTTTTTACAGAATATACATCCTATCTGCACCTGATTATCTCCAGCAGAGACAAAGGAAACCCGGAGCCTCCTCGTAAAGCACCTCGTTCCACAGACTTAAAATAATACCTTTGAAAATAAGAGGCCAAGCAGCCCCGTGCTGCGGGGGCTGACGCTGTGCTCTGCAGACCTGAGGGGACGGGGGCAAGGAGCTTTGGTCCCTTGCTGCATCCCACAGCTGGCCCAGCCCTGGGCAAATGCCATGTGGTGGCCCATCCCTCTGCTGTCCTGCGCTGCAGTGCCTTGGTGTCGTGGAGGGGTGGTGGGCTGGCATGTTTGGGGACAGGCCTGGCTCATGCACGCCTTTGCAGCAGGCTGTTAGTACCAGCAGAGGAGCATCCCTCAGCTGTCCCTGCCCTACAAGTCGAAGGGGCAGAGGAAGAGCAGGACATTCCCTTGGGGCTCAGCATCCCAGCCGAGGTGGGGTGGTGCAGAGCAGCTTGCCCAAGGCAGTGTGGGGGAGGAAGGTCTTCCCCCACCGACTGGGTCTTCAGTGCAGGGAGCAGCTGGACAAGCAGAAACACGTGTGTGGGGCCGACCCCCACCTCCCTGAGTGGGCATTTGCAGGCACAAGTACGTTCACGTTGCGGCAGCGATGAATTCTGCGTCCTTCCCGTGGCTTGTGTGTGTCTGGTAGCCAGTGCTGAGGCTGTTTATCGTTTTGTTTACTTGAAAAAAGATCACGTTGGTGTTTTATTCTGCTTTTAATCTCTGTTACAGGCCACTCTGTAATGCCTTGGCAGGGGACTTAATAAATATAGTCATTTGGATAATGAATGGTGATGATACAGGCAAGCCTGCAGGAGGCTGCGGAGGAGAGATGCTGCACAGGGCACCTGGCTGTGTCTGGAGGCAGGAGGACCATGTCCTCCCTGGGATTGTCCCTCCGCCACAAGGTCCTGCAGCTGGTGGTTGGGACACAGGGGTTGCCCAGCCCTTTCCCGGTTCAGCATCCTTCCTAGTGTGAAGAAAGCTGAGACGGGCAGGGATGCAGATGCCTGCTGTCCTGCCTGGTGGTGACCACAAGCCTTGTCACCCACCAGGACTAGGGGATGCCCCGGGGAGCTGGGAGTGTGCCATGCACACCACAGCACCGTTCTGTGTGGCACTCCTGTGCCATGGCTTCCTGCAGGAGACTGGGGTGGTTTTATTCCCCCTCTCCCTTCGCCGCCGCCCGGCTGTCCCTCTGTATGACCACGCATCGTCCTTGCAGCCCCTCTTGCCGTCTCCCACCCCCTGGAGCCCTGCATCCCTCCCGCCCTGCTCTCTGCAGGCCAGCACGGTTGTTTTCGGACGAGCCGGTGCCGGCTGTAAGCGAGCCGTGACGGACGCCCAGCGCGGCCACCCATCTGCATCTCCCATCCCATCCCAGGGCACCATCCCCTCGGGAACAACCACGGGATTTCCATCGCCTCTCCCTCCCTAAACCCGGGGAGAGCCTGAGCACCCTCATTTCTCAGGTCACCGCTTGGCTAATGGTCTATTAATTTGTTCGGTTGTCCCCTGTGAGGCAAACTCAATTTCTCCCCGCGATTCCTCCCTGGCTGTCGACACGGTGATGGATAGGACGAGCGGCTGTCACCGCCGGCTCCGGCGCCCGCTCGGCACGCCGGGCATCCGCACCGGCCCTCCGCCTGCACGCCAGCGCCGCTCCGGCGGGGCCAATCCGCCGCCTCGCGCCCAAGGATCTGTCTCCGGCAATGAAAAATGACAGAAATATTTAAGGACAAATAAGGTTTACAAACCCAATTTAAAATTATTACGGGAGGCCCCGGCTGCAGATGGGCCCAAGCTGATTCGCGGCGGCAATCAAATCGAATTTCCTTATCGTTGTATTATTTTAGGGCGTTATCTGGCCCCATAATGCAGTTATAAATTCAATTTCATCTGTGAGCGTTCATTGTTTACTGTCGCCTGTTTGCTGGGGAAAATGTAAACACTTCGCAGCCCTCGGCTGCAAAATTAATTTCTGGCAGAAAACGGGAAAGGGGAGAAAAAGCGGAAGGTTCCAAAAAGAAAAAAAAAAAATATAAATAGAGAAAACAAGAAAGATGGTGGTGGGAGCGCTGCCAGGCACGAAGCGAGGGGTGGCCAGGGCACAGGGCAGTGGATGGGCATGGGTAGGGATGGATGGGGACGGGTACCCGGGTGGCATCGGCAGCTCTGGCCTCTCCTCCCCACTGCCACATCTCTCCCCTGTGCAAAAGGAGGAAAGAAAAAAAAAAAAAAATTAAAAAAAAAATACACAGTGACCTGCTGGGGCTGCCAAGGGAAAGTTGAAGGTCTCCCATTAATTCCAGACTAAAAATGACAAATTCATCTTCTACGACAATTAAATGAAGTCAGTAATTGATGCTAATTGATCTTCAGCCGAGAGGGCTCTTACTGCTTCGCGTGCTCTCCCCGATGCTCCGCCGCTTTCCCCCCCCCTTCCCCGCTCCTCCTCCCCGCAGCCCCGTGGGTCCATCCCCGTGGTCATGGGGATGTCCCCAGGGCCCCGACGGCCGCTCCCGAGCTTGTCCAGCCCCACCAGCCCCGTGCATCTCTTTCAGCCCCTCGCGTCTTGGAGTTTGCATTTATTTTCTTTTTTCTTGCTTTATTTTTTTTTTTTTTTTGGAGGCAGGTACCAGGCCTGGCTGTGTTAGCGACAAAGGATTTATAGCCTACAGCTGTGTAGGTTTCCACTTAATTTTTATAAGCCCAGCATAAGAGCCAGCAGGGGGTAAAGCACACTTGGATTTTCTCTACTTAAAATATTACAATGTTAGCACTTTTGCTTGAGCCCTGAAAAGGGGGCGGTGGGGGGGCTGGATGCG
>JAHREE010086840.1:0-11944 GCA_033628505.1 Tringa tobata | reverse complement strand
GAGAGGTGCAGGGGGATGTGGTGTGTAGGAGGGTGAGCAAGAGGTGATGTTGGCTTTCGGTCGCTAGGATGTCCCCCAGCCTCCCTGCCCAGAGAGACAGCAAGGGCAGATGTATCCCCTGGATAGGGTGGAGAAATGGAGCTTCACGTCCAAGAGTTTGTTTCAGGTGGGCCTCATCAAAGCTGTGAAACACTGAAGGTTTTAGCCACGGCTGATGTAAGGGTGCTGTATCTGCACAACACTGCTGGCCTCCATCTGTGCATTGAACTGATGGAGGTGTTTAATGAAGACAGAACAGAGGTTTCACCGAAGAGCAGGACAGCACAGAACAGAGTGGAATTTGCCAGTGAGCCCTGAGATTCTGCCTGTGCCCCTGCCTCACCTAAATCCATGGATATATAGAAGATAGATGGGGTGAGCAGATTTTAGCACGAATGTGGCTGGCAGCAGATGCAGATCATGGATTAAACATGTGCCTTGCAAGAAAGGGGCTTTCTTGAGGCAGACAGAGGGGCCTGCTGTTGCCGTGCAGCCCTCTTCATCTCCAGCTCTGATGCTAACATCATTATCAACATGTTTATATGAAGCTTGGCTGCAAAACGGCTCATCATCCGCAAGTTTTTTCAAGCGAGCCTGTAGCTTTACTAAATGCTCTTTTTATTGTGCTGCCAGGGGCTGTCCCAGAGGCCAGTGAAGGAGGTGGCCTTCTTGGCCACAGCGATATCTGGAGCGGAGGTTCAATTCCCCTGTGTCTTAAATCTGTCTGCAGGCTGGCAAGCGACCAAGCGGGCATCTCTTTCTCCAAGTAATTGGCTGCTTGTGTGCAGATCAGCCTCTAGCTGCTCCCGCGATGCCTGGCTCACCAGAGTTGCAGGAGAACACATCTGCCATCGCGCTTTCAAACCTCACTGCGTGCCCGGGCTGTGCAGGAGATGGGGAGGGCAGGGACAGCCCAGCCCTGCTTCTGCATCGGGTCACTGTCCTTGGCTCCGAGCGAGCACCTAGAGCTGCTCTGGGCTGTTAGCACTTCTCTGCAGTTTACGAAATAGTCCTCCAGCTGGCAGAAGGGTTACAAGCACAGTGTGGTGGAGAAGACTTGTTTGGAAACCACCTACAGAAGTGGAGCCGGAGCTGCAGATGGGGTGTCCCTGGCAGGGGATGGACAGCCCTGTGGCTGGAGGGTTTGAGCTGAGGGCAATGGTGTGCATCTGTGGGGTGATTAAGGGTCCTTACGGCAGGGTATTGCTGATACATCAAGGCTCCGTTTCTGCGGATGAGCTGCTCCCCAAGGGCCTGGGCACTGGATCAAGGCAGCAGGGCAGTTTTATTTGACTCTCAGGAATGTCGTCTGGTTGTTAAACCAGCCAAATTTGGGGGTCCTGTGGTGCAGGGGGATTTTTATGGAGGTTGGGGGGAGAAGGAAGGTATGTAAAGACAGAGCTCAGGTCTGGCAGTTTATTCCCTTGTGTTAACATAAGCAGGGCTGTGTTGGTCTGTCCCATGGTTACTTGTCTGGGAATCACAATATCTCTTGAGCTTAGAGACACTGCCAGTCCCTGCTGAACGAGAGAGGCTGATGCCTAATACACACAGCACTTTCCTCCTGTCCTTCCTTTATAAGGAAAAACATTTCAGATTTTGTTTCTACCTTATTTTAACTTCTCGTAAACAAAGGCAGTTTAATTCTGTTGGTGGGACATCTAGTCCAATGCTCCCTGACCTGGTGTGGTTATTATAGGCTCTAGCACTGGAAATTTAGATGAAGTAGTAACAAAAAAGTCAGCACAGTGAGGCTGAGCTCACTGGAGAGCACGCAAGGTGGGTTGGTGGCGAGTGGAAACAGCCAAACTGGAGTCTGGAGATGGCAGAAGCGATAACAGCAAGCAAGCACCAGATGAACTTTGCTTTGTGGTGTGACTTGGTGTGATGGCAGTGGCCACAACTCATCGGAAAGGGAATTTGGCCCGTTCCCCTTTCCTCGCTGGGCTTGGCTGCAGGGGTTTTGGGTGCAGAGAATGGGTTGCGTGCCAGTAGAGGTAACCCAGCCCTGTCTGTCACTGCGAGGGAGCAGCCCCAGCTCTGCTCATTCAGGACATTTGGACTCTACAGTCCTCCTTTAAAGCCTAAAGTGGCAGAGGTAATTGCCCATCAGCCTGCAGCAAGATGCTTTATACAACCACCCAGGGACGGGCTGTGTCCCACAGCTGATGATAACGCAGGTGGTGCTGAAGTGTCTCTGGGTATCGCCCCTTCCAGGAACCCCAAACTCAGCCATCTCCAGCGTTTGACTGTCCGTGCTTGTCGGGGGTGTTGCCAGTGGGGAGTTTCTCTCCCCCTCGTACTGCTCCCTGCCAATCTCCTCCTCTCCCTTCTGGCTTGGTGCCGTCTCTCTCTGGCTGGTGCTCTGCCCCTGGCGTGTTCATGGGCCCCTTTCCCATTTAGGGCAAACGCTGGATGGCCCCAGCTTTTGGCCTGCTTGCAGCACATCTCCCAACTGACTTCTTTTCTTTTTTTTTAATTTTGGATCCTCTTTTGTTTCTGGAGGCTGAAATCTGCAGCATCCCCCCACCGTGTGTGCTGGCTGTGGCTCCTGCCGAGAGATGCCTCTTGGAAAGCCGCACTGGAGCAGGTGGGGATGGGGGGAAGCCCAAGGTTGTCCTGCTCTGGATGAGGCTTGGCGTTGACAGGCTCTTCTAGAAGACAGGGTGAGCCTGAGGGTGATGGTGACAGCGTCAGGTCCCTCCTGCAGTAATGATTTAATCTCAGCAGAAACAAGTGCCCTGCGGCGGGGAGCCCTCAGGCACGGAGCTGTGTGCGGGCGAGAGCTGGGCAGAAGTGGCTGAGCACGTGAAAGGGGGAATCAAAGGAAATTCCCCTCAAAGCTTGCATGCTGAATCAGGATTTTTATTTCTTTTTTTTTAATCCAGATTTTTAAATCAACTGTGCAACTTCAGCATCTGTAGAAGAGGCCGAGCCTGTGATAGCAGCGCTGGGTCTCTGAGACGTGGTGGGGAGCAGAGGCTGGTGTGCTGGGAGCTGATGGGTGGCCTGGTTAGAGGGGGCTTTGGGTCCCCTTTGCCCTGCCCTGTTTTTCCAGCAGGACAGGAGCGCCCGGGCTGCCTCACGTGTTTGGGGTAAATCCCTTGACCACGCAGCTCAGGGTTGCTGCTTTAGAGCTACCCAGCACAGCCCAGAAAGCTGGGACCTTGCAGCCGGTGTGGTTATCCTGGGATCTGGTTAGGGGAGAATTCCCTTGTGTCTTTTGTGTAAGCCTGAAAGAGATGTAGTAAACTTTTCAAGAGGACAATTTCATGAGATGTAAAACCCAAGGCAGACCCTGCCCTTGCTGAAGGCAGCTGGTGTCTCCTCAGGTCCAGGCTGGCCTCTGACTCTCCCATTTGCACTCCCCAAGCCCGGGAGTTTAACAGCACCAATCTTCCTTAATTTTCTGTATGTACCTTTGTGGGACCTGCCAAGCTCTCCTGGGCAGTGGCAGTGCAGTTGGTGGAGCCGTGGGCATGGTTCCTTGGTCAAACCATCACAGGGTGATGCCGGGGCACCCAAATTCCCACCCGCGTGGAGACAGAAGCACCCAGCCCATGGATTTTGGCAGCAATGCCTGTGGACCCTTCCCATCCCTGCGTGATGGAGCTGGAGCACAAGGGAAGCCGCCGGCAGTGCTCGGTGCTACACCAACTGCTGCACCTTGGCATCGCTGCTGGCGGTTTCACTGGCATTTACCAAAACCTTTAAAAGGAAAGGAAAATTGTGTTCATTCTTCCTGTCCTTCCTTTTTGCCTGTCCTTGTGTCCTTCTCCCACCGATGAGCTCCCGTGCTGTGTCCGTGCTGCCCGGAGGAAGCCGAGTGGGTGTGGGGCTGTGGCTCCATCTGGGAATTGTTCTTATCAAACTGGTTTATGTCAAAAAGGAATAATAATAATAAAACCTTTGATGGTAAGCAGGGAGATCAGGAGGTACAGCTGCTCCTGACCTAAAGCTTGTGGCACTTCCTGAGCCTTTACAGAGAGTTTCAGGGTCCTTGTGCTGTGGCAGATTTTGTTGTGTGGCTGAAATATCTCGGAGGAGCGAGGAGAAATGACTGGGGGCTGGCACAGGGAGTGGGAGCTGCTGGAAATGGTTCACTGAGAAGCAGGGGGAAAATATAAGAAAAGCAAGTTTCCTGCCATGAGCTGGTATATTTATGACTGGAAAGTTTTGAGTTGAAAAGGTCGTGAGCAGGCGGCTGAGAGAGCAGCAGAGGCAGTGGCTGTAAAAGCTGCTTTCCCGACTCACGCCCTGCTCTGCAGCAGGGACAGGAGGGTCCCACGGGGCTCCAGTGGCCCTGTGTGATGGGACAGGGATGGTGAGCACTGCAGGGATGAAGGGCGGACCCAGGATGGAAGGACCCAAGGCAGCCAGGGGGTGTGGAATGTAGTAGGATTTGCACCCGTGGGGCTACCGGGGGGGCGGGCTCAGTGTGGGGAGCCCATGGAGTGCCTGCCTCCTCCCCTTCTTGTGTGGGGATGGAGTTTCCAGCCCTGCCTCGGACACCACGTGAAAATGAGACGTGCACATCTGGAAGTGGAGTGCATGCGCGTAGCACTGCCAGTTTATTTATTCCTGCAAATTCTCCCTCTAATTAGGGGCTGCTGGGAAGTTTGCAGTAATGGAAATGGCCTCTTTCCGAGGGGTTCGGCGTTCTGGCTCACCCTCACCTCCCCTTTTTCCCCCTGCAGCCCCCATAGCATGCAGGCAGTGGAAACTGGGGGGGGAGGTCTGCCCTGCCTTGAGGTCAAGGCACTGGAGTTTCTTCTGGAGTCAGAGGCACCCTCAGCCGCACAGGATGGCTTTGCAGTGGAAACGTGCTGTGCCGTGTGTGTTAAACTCATTAGGGGATGAGCAAGGTTTCTGAAGCCTCTCATTTCTATTAAAACATGTGTGCTGTCACGCAATGCTGGGGTTTGTGCCTGGTTTTGGTCTTAATATTAAAATGTAGTAATTAATAATTAATATTTTTAAACTAATTAAAGTAATTAAGTCGGTTTTCTGCTTGGAAACCTAAACTGCACCTCCCAGTTTCTTAGGAAAGTCTGACCTGAAACTAAATGAGAAGAACAAGGGCATGAGGCTGAGTTTGTTTTAACCGTGCGAGGTTCAGGCAGATGCAGTTCCTGATCCTCTTTCCATTTCCTTCCCCTGCCACCGTCCCCCGCCATTTAATCACCACCGGGGAGTTGTGCTTCCCTTCCTTTTCCCAGCGCAGGGGCTGCCAACACCACTCTGCTGGTGTGGTGAGGACCTCTCCTGCCCTCCTGGGAGCACAGAGGCAGCTGGACCTGGGCTGGGACCGGGACGATGTGCCTGGCCCGGGCTCGGGATGGTGTTTCCCTTTCCAGGCTCAATAGCCTGGAATTGCACACAATAGCCGGAATTGCTGCCTCGGCGTGAAACGTTTCAAGCTGGGCTCCGGCAGGAGGTCGCTGGGGCCTGCAGTGAGCTCAGCCCGTGCATACACATCACCAGGTAAACGGGCAAATTGGTGGTTGGAGCCGATGAGGCTCGGAGTGCACAGGGCTTGTTCGTGGAGGGCAGAGCTGTGCCCTCCCAGCGCAGCCACGTGCCACTGGATCTGGGCACGGTGAGTTCTAACCCGCAGCATCCTTCCTGCCAGCAGGCAGCTGGGCTGGGTTTACACCACCTTAGCTCTGGCATAAACCAGGGCAGCTTCATCGGTCCCCACAGAGGCAGGGGAGGTGTTAGGGACCATCAAGAATTTGCACACACGAGGAGCAGGCAAGTGTCAGCTCTGTTTTCAGATGAGCAGGGTGAGAGGATGGATGTCGGTCCTCCACTTCCCCCGCTCGGTGTAACCACATGCGATACGTTCCTTTGTCCTGTTTGAGAACAAGCCAGTACCTACTTTGCACGCTCACTTAACGGAGTTAAACCTAAGATGAAGTTAAGCCTTGATCTTCGTAGCGGTCTCCCTGCTGGAGGTGGCTGCAGGGACCTTGTATCTGTGGTTGTTTGTCTACCTGTCCAGCTCTGATGGGGCCTCTCATCTCCAGCGTTGTCCCAGAACACCAAGTTTGCTGTTTCCCCTGTTTTGTGCAGTGAATATCCAAGAAGCTGTAGGCTCAGGGAACCATCTCCTTCCCCATGTCGCACTGTATTTCCTACGAGCAGCTGTGCCCACCTTGAAACCTGTTTGGCTTTTTGCCCCCTTGACTTCACAGCAGTCCCTTTTTATCTCCCAACACTAGCTGTTAAAAACTTCTTCTCATTTCCAGCTCTTACTGACCTCTTTATACCATAACCATGTTTGGGTTTGGATTGCTGGGTGTTTTTTTTTTTTGTTCCCTTGGCAACAGTGATCTTTGCCCGCAGGAGTTCTCCCCTGTGGTGCATCTGTGTGTGATACTTGTAGCAGTCCCATCCCCTCTCCACCACCATTTCTGCTCACTTTCACTGATGCTGGGTAGCCAGGGTGACTCAGGAGGGAGCAGTAGTCATTTCTGCTTTGCTGCTGAAAGTATCTCATTTACTGTGTTTTAGGAGTGTGCTTCCTTTCGCTGTGTGGCATTGGTGGCTCACGGTCACCGGAGCAGCGAGGTCCCTCCCGCTGATGCACTTTTCACGAGGAAATACTTTATTAAAAGCCCTTTAGGTTCTGACCTTCTGTTGTTCTTCCAGATTTCATCCTATTTCTGTTATCCCGTCTTCAAAGTTACCTGGCCCGTTCTGTGCAGTGCCCCAGCTCTGGGTTTGTAACAGGGGCTGCATAGCTCTGTGGCACTAAGGGATAGCCACATTTCCTTTATCAAAAGAATCAGTTAATTATCCAGAAATCTCAAATCAGCAAACCTATTTTGAGTTTTTTCAACTGTTCCCATGGTTTTAGTTTCCTTGCAAAGGAAGGGAAGTGCGACTAGCACTGAACTGCGGCCGTCCCGGCTGTATTTCCTACTCCTTTGGAAGCAGGAAGAGCCTGAAGTCTTGGGAAAGAGCCTTTTTTCCTGACAGTTCCTGCGTAATCAGCAGGGCTGGATTCATGCCGTCACCTACATGAAAGTGTGGGCGGAGGTGATGGGAACTGCGTCTCTGGTTTTCCTTCCAGAGCCCCGTCCCTGTCCCCAGCCAGTGACACTGGCGCTTCCCAAGGATCTGGGGCCGGATTTGGCACTGCTCACCATTGCAGCCAGTTCTGCTCTTATTGCTTGCCAGTTCCCCATTTCTGAGTGATGGCTGTTACGTGCCTCAGTTTCTCCACCTGTAATACGGAGATCATTGCACTTCTTCCAGGTAGATTTGGAAACAGAAGTGGTTTTTGAGCAGAAGAACAAGAATTCGGAAGGTGCGGGGAGCAGAGGAGTGGAAGGGAAGGTGATTGCAGCAGCCTCTTTTTTTTTTTTGGCTTAGAAAGAAGAGAAGTGACTCACCATTCCTTCACTTCAACATCTGTCATGTCTGGGTCATTATATGTCTGTTTCTACCCACTACCCTGCAGTGGTGCAGCCAAATGGGCACCAATGCCAACTGCCAGCAGCTGAGCGGATGGTGCAGCCAGCGCTGCCCTGTGCTTGAAGTGATGCCGTGAGGATGCTGGACCACCATGGATGTTGGGGGTTGGTGTCATATGGTGCAAGAGCCTCCACCCACCCACTGCACCTACCCAGAAAGGCTGGAAAGGATGTTTCATGTGTGATCGGCAGCAAGATAAGTTATTTGGACTCTCAACAGAAACATTAGATGGTTAATAACAACGTTTAGCTGCTCCTACATAGTACTTTTGGTCAGTAAGTCTCACAGCATTTTGTAGAAGAGGCCAGAATCAAGAAAGAGTTTTGTTTTATAATTAAAATAGGTGGAGGAAAGGGAAGCTGCTGTGGATGAATTACCTGCTTTTGTGTAGGAGATAATTTAAGATTCAAGTAGCCACAATGACTCATGCCACCTAGTCTAACCGAGCCTGACGCTCATGACTGCAGCAGATCGTGAGACTGATAGGAGCTGCACGGGTTCAGAAAAACCTTGACTTGTGGGAGGAAGAAAATCTGCCTGAAAAACTGCATTCTTAGCAGCTTGCAAAGAAACTGTATGGTGCTGTTTAAAATGCATCTGGATAGGAAAGTCCCTCTTCTGCCTTAGCCTGCCTTGATAAGGGATCTTCTAACACTGATACCTACCATCTCCTTGGGGTTTTTTCTCTCTTGTGTGTTTTTGTTTTCCTCATTGAAGTGACTTTCTAGATATGCTTTGCATGGTGGTCCCTCCACACCTATGTCAGGGCTGCTTCTGGAGGAGGTTGTGCTGTGATCTGGAGAAGCCCTCAAGGTATATCACTGCCTGGAGGGCAGGAGACTCCAGAGACAACATACACGGGGGACAAGAGACAAGGTATCAAGGGGACAGGAGTCAAGGTTTCTTGTATCTGCCAGCTACTTGGTATCAAGCTGGTTTTAGCTTGGTATCTGTAACTAAGTGATCAGCAGATTTTACAGATTGCCTTTTCAGGGGCAGGAAATCACTTCTAGGCCAACAAAACAACTTTGCAGGAAGTTCATTGCTCATCTGAAGAGCAGGGTGCTGGTGAAGAAAAAAGGGCTGGGCAGTCAGTGCCCTTGGTGGCCTGGGTTAGTAAGGAAGCAAGAAATATTTCCACTGTAATGTAACAGAGCTAGGAAAGTCATTTACTTAAAACCACCCTGCAGCCAGTGGTTTGCAGAACAGGGATTGTATCTTGGACAGCAGTTGCTGTGTACAGTATCCTGAGGATCTCAGCTGAGCAGGAGCTCGAGGTGAGCCCTCAGATACAATAAAAACGGTGAGACCCTTGGTTGTGCAAGCATGGGGAGCAGCAAGCGAGAGAGGAGATGTGATCGGCTCTCTTTCTTTGGAAAAATGAGTTCTCTATATATATTAAAATTAAAATCCAATGGCAAACACTTGTGAAATGTTGGGAGAAAGAAGCAGGAAAGCCAGAGAGGTGACTAAGGGACTGAAGAAAATACCTGACACAAAGGACAGAAGGAGCAGAACTTGATTAGTTTATCAAAGGGAGTGTAGGTGACGTGATCAGTGTGGGAGATCTCTCAGCAGGAGAAGGCTCAGGATCATAAATCTCCTTGATCTACCAGACAAGGGTGAAGCAGAGCCTGTGCCCAAACTGTGTTTGGATGAGCAGTACGACACAGGCTTGTGCTGTGCTGCCGAGGAGCCCCAGAAACAAATTCTAGGAGAGGTGGTGGATTCTCCATCCCCCTGGGATGGGTGCACAGCTCCCCAGGTTTGCTCGCCTTTCTCAAAGAAGCTTTTAGCTACACACAAGCTTTTTGGTTCAGGAAGTGGTGTTTAGTTGTTATGTGCAGACTGGACAAGTGAATGTGGGTTTTTTTGGTCTTATGCTCTTGTAAAGCTATGCCTCTGACTGTGGCTAAATCAGATAAAGGTGCAAGAAAATCTCCAGGAGAGAGAAAGATGGGCTTATCTCCCCAGAAGAAAGCTTGCTTCTCCTCTATTAGCAGGCTCTTGGGTTATGTGCTGTGGGGTGAGCTGTTTACATACCTTCCTGCTTTAAATATTTACTATTAGAGCTCTGGATATTCTTGTTATTCTTTAGTTGCTGTACTTTTCCGTCTTCCTCTACGCCTCTCAGTGCCTTAGGTGCACATGGGTGCAATATTAACCAGCTGGTTTTAATGAAAATGAACTCCTACTTATAGTCCGGATATTTTCTTTCACACTTCTTGGGGCTCTCCTCTAGGCCTGTTGATTTGCTAAACCTTTATTAGATCCAGGATGATAACATGGTCTTTGCTTAGGAAATGCCGAGTGACCCACAGAACTGGGACTGAAACAAACTGCCTCATACTCTTCTGCTGAAGAACCTCTTCTGCTGAAGAGCTTTGAGGTTCTTCACCAGCTTCATGGGACCGGCAGACGTCATCGTGACACTCACAACTTACAGTCCATTAAACAGTAGGGTTTTTTTCTAGTGGTTTACTACTTCTTGCCTCCGGTTGACCTCAAAAACAGAGTCCCCATCGCACTGCCACACCGATCCTGGTGTGACCCAGTTCAGAGAGGGCAAATGTTTGCAAGGGGGAGACTTTGAACACTGAAAATGTGTGCAGTCCTTCCTCAGATTGACGCTTTTGCCTTTTACAATCTTTTTTTACAACTTTCATTTTTAGTTTGTCTTGCCCAGTTCATTCCCTTCCACCCCCTTAAACCCATTCTACAACCTTGCGGTGAGAGTGGAGCGGGGCGTTAAGCTTGAACAGCCTTTGTAAAAGGCTAATGTAGGTTCTGATCCTCCTGCAAGGGAGTTATGGACAGTTCTTGACGCTGTAGCTTTCTTCTCGCTCAGTAACTACGGTTAATTATTGACAGCTACATTTTTACCTGCCTGAGACGGATTGTGGATGTGACCTGCACATGAGCGCTTGAGAAGAGAGAAATAAACCCGCTTTCTTTGGAAAATCAGTGCCGCCGAAGGGGGTCAGCCAGCCCGTGCTGCTGTGCAGTGTGGCCCCCGCAGAGCCTGCGTGGATGTGGGGAGGGCAGGGACATGACACCCGCGTGCTCACCTCGGTGGCACAAGTGCCACAGGTCTGTGTTTGGTCCTGTTCTTCTCGATGTCACTGGGAATGGGGTTCAGGGAGATGGGCACCGGGGGCTTTACGGAGGGTGTAGCGCATGGGGAGGGTGTGTGCGTGTGTATTTACATGTCCATATTGTGAATGCACAGTGACACAAAGCCCTTTCCTCTCCGCACTGTTGTGGTGTGACGGTTTGTGACACCACCAGCAGTGCAAGCGCTGAGCGCCGCTGTCGGTGAAAAGGGAGGAAAACCACTGTACCTGCCTCAAAACACCCTACCTCTGCTTTAAAGGTGCGTTCTCAAGACCGAGCAGTTCTCATGGTTTAAAGTAATGCCTTTCCTTGGATTAAAACCTCAAGCTGCTAACAGTGTGGAAAAACCTGCAACTTCTTGAGTCTGGGGAATTGGTGCCGTTGGTTTCTTTTTCTTGTTCACGTACACTCTTGGGGCGTCTGTGGTGTTTTGCAGACTTTGGAAGCGTCAAATTAAAAGTGTAATATAGGTGACGAAGCATGTACTTTCTGCAGTAATAGACGGTAACAGTACTAACAGTTTTGCATATTTTTTCCTTATGGTTCACCCAAAGTGGACTAAAACCTCAGCCCATTAATTCTTCATTTCCTGTTGATGTGCCTGGACACATTTCAGTGGGGATCATCACTTTTAAATGATGCTACTAAAACACGGGGCGGGGAGGACAAAAAAGAGGGTCAGGAGGGTATGCTCTGACTCAACACGGAAAGGGAGAAACATCGGATAATGAGCAGAGAGATGCAGAAACCCGGAGGGTGGGAGAGGTGGAGGGAAGGTGGCAGTGCCAGGGAAAGGGCTGGTGTCGGTGCCCGGAGGTGGCACTTGCCTCGATGGCCAGAGAGGAGCGAGCTGTGGCAGCGTGGGGCTCAGCGCAGCCCTGCCCAGACACACGCTGGGGTTTGGGGCAGGTTTCACAGCGGGGTTTTTGCTCTGGTTTTCCAGAGCTGGCTGCGAAGTGGCTTGGATTTGGCAGCGGCGGGTGAGCGCCGCTCCGCTTTGATTTTGAGAAATTAGAAAAGCGGAGGAGGGTGGACGAGTTGCTCTTTTCCAAACATGGGCAAAATTGAGAAGCAAAGGGGTTATCTGCGCTGGAGAGCAGCGGTGGCCTGACCCACGCCTTCAGGGTGCCATCCCTTCTGCGGGGCATCCTCGGGTGCCAGATGTAGGAGACACCAGGCGCGGGTTTCAGGCATCTCCCCCCCCACACACACGCACCCCGGGGGGATGCGGGACAAACTCGGTTCTGCGCGATGCTGTTTGCCCCGGGGCGGGCAGCGCCGGGTTCCGGGGGTGCCTCTTCCACCACCA
>JAHREE010086823.1:0-15818 GCA_033628505.1 Tringa tobata | reverse complement strand
ATACATTGCAAAATCTGTCAAACTCGACAGTATGAATAATGATCTGGTGTTCACTGTCCCCTCCAGTCTAAGACCTAGGGAGTGAAGCTTGCCTTTGGATAGGTACTGAATAAACAGGGGGAGAAAGTCAGCGGGTCCGTTTCTTGAGTAGGCTATTATGTTGCAGACAAGTTTTCCTCCCATTTTATGATTTTTTTTCCAAAAATCCGTGTGTCAGCCAGTACCTACTGTTGCTTGAAAAGCACAGAGAAGTTTGCAAAAGGGTTAAAAATCATAATGGCCAGAGTCAAAAACACATTGTCATTTCTGTGTCAGCTCCACTTGGGATACGTAATACACAGTCCACGAGCAGTCCCCAACACTAAGTGAGGCAAAACTCTGATGCTTCATCCACAGTATCCCATGATCCCCTTCTGCTTTTACTCGGACAACACATTTCAAAATGCCCCATTTGTGTTCATTGACAGAGTATCCATTTTATCCGAAAACCATGTAGAAATAGATACAATTCTATTTAATCTGTACAGAAATGAAAAAGGGAATCTTAGTGACTCACCAATTACAAATTAACTTCTAATAGATGGATTTGCAAAATTTTATTTAATTCCTCTCATAACTGATAGATAACTGAGAGCTTATGGGAAAGCACACAGGCAGAACTGCTCCTGCAATCTTTGCATTTTCAGCTGGAAAAAATTAAAAGCTTGCAAGGCTTGTAAGCAAGCACAGGACATGTATAACTGAAGTTAGTAGAAAAACTAAGTTTATAGATCAAGTCTGTGAAACTCTTCAGTTTTTGCAGCTTCTGTTGAACATAAAGAGACTTGCAAGATCTTGGTGCCCTCCACAATTTAGCTCTATGTATACATGGGAAAATCAGACACAACATTGCTCAGCAAAATCTGGAGAAAAAAATAGGTTTATAAAAAGCACTTACTCATAAGCAGATGCTGTCTTGTGTCGTGATATTTTTGCCCTTGTGAGACCTCGGTCTTGTGATCCTCTTCTCCAAGTTCTATAACAATCCTTGAAATACTGCCATTTCATCCCTTCCAACTCCCACTATGAACTGGATTTCTAAATAATATGCCCCTTGCTGAGACAGCAAGAAAAAATGCCCCTGTTACAGGCAGAGTGCTGCGCTATGTTGCAGATGTGGCTGTAAAGGTCTGGTGAGAAGCTTCCAAACGTGATCTGAAAATCTGAATGAAGGAGCTGAAAACTGAACTTCTACGAGCAGAATAGTAGAAGAGGTGCAGAAATACAGAATTTTGCACCAAGAACAGGACACTATAATTTCATTATTGATGAAGTAGGGGGAACCAGTTAGCAATCTGGTGTTTCAACATGTAAATGAGGCAAAATACAGGCCTCCCTCACATCAATAGCAAAGGAAGGTACCACTTTTGTGCCTGTTTGACGAGGGCTAGGTGTCATTAAAACTGTAAGAACACTAGAGCTGTATTCTGAATCTCTGTTACAAGATGCATACATATTGCTACTGCACAGCAAACAATTTTTTAAAAAAGAAGAAAGAAAAAAATCTTGCAGCCAGGTTGTTGTTTTCCCTCAATGTTTCCTACGAGAAGCAACTTGTGCTGGTTTTCTCCTGCCATTCAGAAACATCCCTCACACACACCCAGCATCCCTGGACAGTGCTTAGGCATCACACAGCTTTCTGATTGTATTTATAGAGTCTGACGAAATGGCACGTTAGTCAAATTGCATAAAATATTCAGATCTCTTCGTAAAATAAAGCCTTCAGAGACGTGCCAACAAAAAGGGATTACGGGAGACATCAGCCAGAGAGTGTTACTCTGACTCAGTTGATGTTAGTTACGTAAGTAAAAATGTTAACAAATGTGTGGTCATTTCATTTTTGCTTTTTCTGTGTCTGCTGTCACCTAGTGCTCAACGAAATTTGAAATAACGAAATACGCAGAGGAGGGCAGGGGGAGAGGAGAGGAATCAGGCAGAAAATAGGACTGAAAACATAAAAAGAAACCTTTACTAATTTGCCATCAGACTCCTGGTTAGAAACCCCATCAAAATCCTGCTGCTATTTGAGACACCCAGTATCATGATGTGCCCAACAGCCAGGGCAGAGGTTAAATAACTGAGCTGCAAGAGAATTTGCTTAGCTATGAAACTATTTTCTTTTCACATCCTCAGGGCTGCTTAGTAAAACATGCTGCAGATTTTTAGCAGCCTATACCCTGTTTTGTGGGGGGAGGAATTATCGTAGCTACCATCTGTCATTGTCTTTTTTTTAATAGTACTTGCTTTGTTCTTACATTTTGCCACGGGTTTGGTTTTTGAGTTGTTTTTTTTTTTTTTTTCTGTAAATGATGGGATCTTATTATGGGATTTTGTTTGTAATTCTCCATTACTCTGTTTGCTATTAGGTCTTTCTGTAGTACTTGAGCCGATGATTAATTCAAGTGAAAATTGCTTGGCCCCATGACATGGTACCTTGCATAAAGTTAAAAGGCCTTGCCTGACCATGGTTGTTCAGTTACGGCAGAATTAGCACTAGAGGAAGGCCTCTACCGCTTGGTGTTGTTATCAGCCCTACCCATCTTCTGGTCCCTTGCATTCTGAGAAGTAGCAAAGTTGCAAAGTCATGCCACATAGCTGTAGGAAGCTGCCCTGATGTGGCATCTCCTTAGAGTGAACCAAGTTCGCTTTGAGAAACAGAGAAGTGAATAGGTCACTAAAGCATGTAACCAATCCCCTTGATTTGAGGTGAGATCTGTTAGCAGCATTGTGGTCAGCTCAACAGAGCTTAAATATAGAGAAGCTGGGACAGCTTTTGTTTCTTGATTACTTTCATATTATCAGGGAGAAAAGTCCACTGGAGTACGCACAGGGATCAAGTTGGCTGTATTTCTGCTCAGAGTTTTCCAAATCTCTACTTGGAACTTTGTTCCTGGTTTTCTAAGGAAAAAGTAGTGCTGCTATGTGCTGAAGAGCAACTGGAAATTAATTGACTTTTAATTTTTGTTAACACAAAGTTGTATTTGAGTATGAATATAATAGCTCTATGCATCAATGCTTCCCTATTACAAAAAAAAAAAACAAAACCACTTTAAAAATAGCAACATGCAGGGCTGTAGTTAAATATGACAGTTAAAGCAGAAGGAGCATAGATACTGTGGAACTGGCTGCTCTAAAAATAGGAATCTTAGGACATATGCTGCCCTTGTAGAAAGATGATTGCTATTAAAACTAGTAATAATGAACACAGTATATATTACAGAAGTCAATGGACTCCTCATTACCAGGGGTCTATGTAGGCTTTAGCTGCCCTGGCCAGCCTCATCGGTGACCCCCACAATGGACCCTCTGCCCATGGACCCAGGAGCCCCCTTTAAGCTCATGCCCAGGCACCCAAGCCTTGCCTGAGCTGAGCTGTAGATACGTCTATGCCCCCATTTTGCAGCTCACTGACACTGCATTTGCCCTGCAAGGGTAGTAAAGCTGATTATATGGGGATGGTAGTGAAACCGTAGGAGATGTGGCTCTTATTAAGGTTCATGCTTGCTTTCTCCTTCAGTAAAGTAGTATGATAGTGTTTCCACACGCTTGGAAAATACTTTGAGATTCTCAGATACGAGATCCTGTGTTGGTGCTTCACTAACTTGCATAACCATGAAGTCAGCTAGTGAAATCCATTTCTCAGGAAATTCTATGCTTCTTACAAAATAAACCAGGTGACAAATAGCAAAATTCAGTACAAAAAAAAAGTTGTCCCTATCTTGAGTCTTCATATGTGAACTCATATCTAGGATAGAAAATGGGGCCAAAACAGACCACCTTGTTCCTTCAGAAGGCAGCTGTTTTGAGTTTTCAATGCAGTTACTCCTAATTTTTTCATTAACTTAGCTATTTTGCTGCTGCTTTTAACAACAGCTGTTTCACAAAGTTGTAAGTTCAAATAAAATGAACACTGGGGTGCATGGCCTGCTGTTTTGTCAGACGCTTCATTAAAGCAGGTCCCTGCATTCAAGTATATTTGCTGCAGTACAGTCTGATGTACTTCAGTGGGCTTCTGTAAATATATCATAGTGTCATAGTGTTGTCCAGGCCAGAAGGGACCTCCAAAGGTCATCTAGTCCAACCTCCCCGCAGTCAGCAGGGACACCCCCAAGTAGACCAGGTTGCCCAGGGCCTCGTCGAGCCTCGCCTTGAATATCTCCAGGGATGGGGCCTCAACCACCTCCCTGGGCAACCTGTTCCAGTGCTCCACCACCCTCACAGTAAAGAACCTTCTCCTAATCTCCAATCTAAATCTGCTCCCCTCTAGCTTAAAACCATTGCCCCTCGTCCTGTCATTGCAGGCCTTTGTAAACAGACTCTCCCCAGCCTTCCTGTAGGCTCCCTTCAGGTACTGGAAGGCCGCTATTAGGTCTCCCCGAAGCCTCCTCTTCTCCAGGCTGAACAACCCCAGCTCCCTCAGCCTGTCCTCGTAGCAGAGGTGCTCCATCCCCCTGATCATCCTTGTGGCCCTCCTCTGGACCCGCTCCATCAGGTCCATGTCCTTCTTATATTGAGGACTCCAGACCTGCACACAATACTCCAGGTGAGGTCTCACCAGAGCAGAGTAAAGTGGAAGAATTACCTCTCTGGACCTGCTGGCAACACATCTTTTGATGCAGCCCAGGATGCGATTGGCCTTCTGGGCTGCAAGTGCACACTGCCTGCTCATGTCCAGCTTCTCGACCACCAGCACCCCTAAGTCCCTTTCCTCAGGGCTGCACATCTGCTTGTAGAAACATCTGCTTGTAGAAACATCTGCTTATAGAAACATCTGCTTATATCACATCTGCTTATAGAAAGCAGCTTGCAGCACTGAGATCTCCAGTGCCCACTTTTTGGAGGAAAACAACCACTGGCCTTCCAAAAACCAGAGGACGAACCTCTCTTCTCATGTACAAAAGTAGATTTTTAAAAGATGCTGTATCCTGTTAAAAAACTAACGAAAATTTCAACTTAAATCTACCAAATGTGGAGAAATTCAAAGAATTAGGCTGAAATACAAGCTGGATTCCCTGACTCGAATCCAGTTTTGTGTCTCTTAGCTCGCTGTGGCTTTTTGGATTTAATTTACAATTTAAAAGACTCTTGGGGACGTTCACAGTCACAGTCACAACGCGTGTTTCCGGCCAGTGCCTGCAGGATGGAAGCAGCAGGCAGGGCAGAAAATCACACCTGCCCTCCCTAGTGGTGCTCCCACCGCCAGGTAGCTGTGAAGTGAAAGGCTGGGGCGGAGGGAGCCCGAGCATCCACCCGCACACCAGAACGACTGGTGCACAGGCCACCCCGCCACACGGGACTGAGGAGCGGTTTGCCTTGTTCCTTATTCCTGCTGCGAGGCTTCCGGTTTCTAAACCAGCAGCACGTCCCTTTACTGGAGCATTTACTTCATGACACTGCAAGATGAGAGCCGTTTCCCGTGACAAGTAAGGTTTCAGTATATATCAAAGCAGCACACATGTTCTTGTTCTCCTGGGAAAACCCCAGGTTTGAACAAGTGTCCGTGCAGACACCAAGGGCAAAACTTTTTTTATTAAAAAAACAGACCTGTTTTTTTTTGTTCATTTGCCTAAGCAGTCAGAGTCTCTGAGCAAGAACTCATTGGTGGATAACTGCAGCTTGTTAGTCCTGTTCATTAAAGAGTGTTAGGAAAGAAAATTAATACAGGCAACACTTACTGAGTGAGAAACAATGCCTCAAAAGTTACAACTCCAGGAAAGCTGGTATCCTCAGAGATATCGATCTCAGCATGTGGTAAAAAGGCTTTGTGTGATCTTTAAGAACTGGAGAAAGTCTCATGATTACCATATCCAGGACCCCAGTGTCACAAGACACAAGTCATACACTCCCTTACATAAACTTATTGAGTTCTAGCTGTAAACAAGTTTGGTTTTTGCTTTATGACCTTCACTGAAAAGCTTCTTCTGAGTCTCCCTACTCTAAAACCCTCCAGAAGCCTAGTCTCTACATTGCATTTAGTGCAGAACCACTTTATCCCTTTCTTTCTATGCCACTATGACTTTTAAACAACTCCTTTCCATCCTGGTGGACTATTTTTCCAATAACCTAAAAGAGATATTTTTCTTAACAGCAATTCTGTTTTCCCTCACAGGCAGGGAAGCAAAATCCAAGGAGTACTTGAGTACTACAAAGGGGCAATGACAAAACGGACAACTATGCAGGATGGAAACAGGAAACTTAATTATCTCAGTTATGATCTTATACCAAGAAAGAAGTCATATGTTTTGCCCAGAATTGGAGCTAAGTTACATATGTATTTGTAACCCTGCCCTAACTGACAGGGTACCTGAGGGAGATCAATTAAAGAGTGAAGCTGAAAATATGCAGATCAACAAAGAATGCATGACTTATATCAAGACCTAGCACAGAGAAGATGCATAGCTTGATGACCTTTGACTTGAGAAAATCCTTGACCTTTGCTACATGGGACTGTGAGACCATTTGTCTAATGAATTTTGCTAATCACTTCCTACAATTCTTCATAGTGTTCCCTATTTGAGTCAAGACCCTTTCTGCTTCTGCCAATTAGCAGTTCACCTATCAGGCAAGATGCATACCTAAATCTCCATGTTTCAGACTGTAGCTGGTCACCTGGAAGCACCAGGAACCTTAAGTTATTCTAGTGCACATTTTGGCTTCCAACATAACTGCACCCTTGTCTGAGGTATCAGAGACTGGGCAAGATCAGCAATGGCTAACTGAGCAGAGTTGGCTCGTGCCCTGAAGTGGCTTCCAGAGTATGTCTTGTTCAAGACTGTCTTGACTGATGCAATAAAGTTTATCAGACCTTTGTGTGAAAGCCTTTGGGCTTTTTCCACCTTCTTCTCTCCAATGTGGGGTGCAATTGTACAACTCAGCACTGTGGCAATCCCGGGAGTACCTCACCCAACCAACTTCCTCCCAGTGGAGGCAACTGGGGCTCTGATGTTCTCTTCTTTTGCAGCAATTGCTATATACATTTTCAGTTTCAGGTGAAGTCTGAGGCTTGTTATAAAGAACCTGAACAATCATTCATAAACTGTAACACCAGGGCAATTAAAAAAAAGCTGATCCAGTGGTCTCTTCTGAATTTAAAGTGTTAGGTCTATGTCAACAGCTGAATGTATGGGAAGGTGGAAATAGTTCCCATTCACAGCATATACTAATCTTCATCCAGTTCTGTGAAATTTGAGTTTGAATTTCTTGTAAATAAGCTTCTCAGCTGGGAATTCACCAGATTCTGCATCTCTAAGTTTGCTGAATCAGATTCTGCTCCTGGCTTTGAGCATTTAACTAGTCCAGAAGTAGGCTCTATCTCTGACATCTTCCCCAATATCTCAACAAGGTCTACACTCTGTGGTTTACCTTTTACTTCACAACTCTTTAGGAGCATGAAGTATGTGCGTGGCAAACATATAGAAAATCAAAGACTTGCCATAGAGGTCTGAATGTGTTGCTTTTACTGTCTTGCTGCCTCAGTTTTCTCACCAGTTGGAGACAGCTCTGTGGACTTGGGTCACAATGTTTTGGGGATGTACAGAAGCATGCCTCTGCAGTTCATGGCTTCTCGTAAGACCCAGGGAATTCTTTGAGCTCACAGTGCCTCATCTGACTTCACTGTTCTCACAAAAATTCTGAGTACCTTTTGGGAAAAAAAAAAAAATTGTTGACCTTCTCTTGTTCCCTTTTCCCTCTAAAAGCTTCTCCTTTTTCAGTGACGTTCCCCAGTTTGTACGTGTCTTCACCGATATCTGACTTCTTTGTTCTGCCAGGCTTCACTTTACTGCTCCATTAATACAAGGTGGAAAGAGTTATTTCACTGTTTGTCACCTTAGCATTTTGGTATGACTTTTGCCAAGCTGGAGCATTATTAAGACTGACAATTGTCTGTTTTAGATCTGAGAAGAGTATGTTCATCATCTCACCTGAAAAAAGGTGGGTCTCATACACAAATGCAGTCATCCAGTAGCACAATAATCTTATTGCTAGTAACGTTTCCACTACAATTAGAACTCTAGATTTCTGACTAAACAGTTTTCCCCACCCACCACAGAGAGTTGGGTCTTCAGCAGCTGAGACTCATGTAATCACCTTGCCCCACTGTTTGAAAAACATGTGCGTGTAAAGTATGCACTTAACCCCACTCTTCAGATTTCTAATGTATATGGTTTGTTTTATTTCCTTATGCAGTGTGATTTCTAACACAACTTTATATGAAAGACATTTCACTTCTCACTTGGAAAAGGGAACTAAGGAAAGAGGGTTGTGAGTAAACAAACCTCAGCTGCAGAAAAAGGGCACTAAACATAAAAACCAAGAGTAAATACATCTGAACTTGATTAATGTTTCTTTCAAGTCAGCTTTTAACAATGTTTGCATGGTGCATTTACCTGTGTCATTACCTTTTTACCATATGAAATATTACAGTGCACTAGCTATAAAACAGTATTTCAGAGCACACTTGACAACATGCTGAGGAAAAATTGGGTGTCTTGTCAAACCAGATGACAGTCATTGATCTGGGGCTATACTTTCAGGACATACTTTCATCAGAGTATAATAAAAGTCAGATAATTACAAAGGATACAGAAGCTAATTGCAAAACAAATTTACAATCAGTGGTCACTCTGGGGTAGGAGGGACTTCTGGAGGTCACTTAGTTGACCCGTAGCCCCACAGAAAGAAAAGCCAACTTTGAAGTTAGATCTGTTCCAGTAACAGGGATTCTTCACAGTATAGAGACAGTTTGTAAAACCTTTCTCTGTTTCTGTTTTGTGAAGCAGGAAGGTACTGGGTTTGGTGATAAGCAGCATATTTCTGTCAGGTGAAGGAAGAAATGCTGTAAGAAAAGATGACTGCATCATTTCTTAAGAAAGACATAGGGTTTTGCTCATTGGCAATCCAAACCTCTAAAAGACATTTCCAGCTGCTTCCAGTAAGCCATGGTCAGAGCCATCTGGTAGTTTTCTGCATGCAAATGTAGGTCTTGTAGGCCGTTAGAAATCAATTTTCCACTTCAGTCTTTTCCCAAAGATATTAACATTCTTGATGTTAACTCCTGCTTTCAACTACGTCTGGGCCAGTGGAAATCAAGTAAATGGAGTGGGTTTAGGCTGTTGCTGGTGTGAAAGTGAATGTGGTACAAAACGGAGCTAATCTTACTCTCCTCTGTGCTCCTAATCACAGAGCAAGCTGCAACTCACAGGTACTAAAAATGCTGCTGTGATAGAAAAGCCTTGATGAACCTACGGAGAGCCCTTAAAATCTCTGGTAAATAGCAGAAGTGAGGAATGAACAGGAAAACAAATCACACAATTTGCCAGATGCTCCTGTGCTAAAATGGCAAATATCTCACTCATAGTAAAGCAGGCCAGAGGACTGCAAAGGTAGTGTTCCTTAGACAGACACGAAGAATTCAGTACTTAAACCTATTTTTTTATACTTGCTTGTGAAAAATGGTTATCATTAAAATTCAGTGAACTGTGTTTTTGAACCTAACCAGTGGGTAGATTCTTTGCTCACCTTTTCATACAAACGTTCCACCAACTTTAACTGATTCCATACCTTTACACAGTACACTAACCTACTATTGCTTATGACATTCTTCTAGTTGGGACACGTGTAAGGAGATTAGTAGAGGAGGTAAGTACCACAAAAGTTAACAGAAGCATCCTATGCAAGGTATCCACTATGCCCACTCTATAGTGCCAGTTGAGAGTGTTAGTAAGTTTTAAAGTAAATCCCCACAAAGTGATCTTTATATTACATCTAAAAATATCTAATATTTTATGGTCTAATAATATCAGCTCTTGACTCGCTGTAAACTTAAAAACTTTCAAAAAACCACCCAAACCCAGGCCCTTATAACATTTTGCAGGCAGTGTCTTTGTATCTGAAAACTCTTACTTCAGCTGTTTCAAGATAGCAGCGTGTAAACAGTAGCTGAAGCAGAAAGAACAGAGACTCATCGTATCACACACGTATCATGTGCTCAGTGGTTTACAGTAAAAAACAACTCATGCATGAATTCATAGACACATACAGACCGATCAAGCTGCTGACAAGCTAACTTTCACGTACTAAGATGTGGAAATCATCCTGACTAATTTTTATTGCAGTTCGTAAGTATCCAATGAGCGCTGGTAAAAATAGAGACACCTGTAAACCAACATACATGTCCAGGTACTCTTATGGTTATTACAGCAAATAGCACTATCCTTCTTTTTGTGTGTAATGGAGTGGATAGGGCATAGGATTGTTGTGTAAAGCTGAGCTGCCTCTGCCTAGGGATGCCAGGTGAAACCTTTCAGTGTACAGACTGTTAAGAGGAAAAGCAGGGTAGTGCTTGCTGTGCCTGTGAAGTGGGTAGGAAGCGCTGCCCACACCTGCTCTTCCCTGCCCACACCAAGCCAACATTTACTCAGCAGCATAAGATAATGCCAGGGTGACTTCCACTTCAGCAAGGAACGATGATAATCACCGTAACCTAGTTTCAAAGGCTGTGATGTACTATTTATGTTCACCCATATAAATTCAGTTTTAATTACCTCCATTTTATGCTTACGAGGAAAAAAGAAATAGAAAAATACGAAATGAAGGCCTTCCAGGAATACAAGGGGTTAGATTTTTCACCGCAGCTGACAGAAGGGCCTCATGGTTCCCAGCGGAGTACAAATCTGGCACAGGGAGAAAATTGCTTGACCTTATGCACTGACCCTTAAGTATTGCTAGATGGTGCAAGCCAGGGCAGTCCCCAAGGTGCTAGTGCATCTGAAGCTAAGTAATGCTTCAAGAAGCTGCCTCTGGTTCTCTTACATCTACCTGATTTGCCATGTCAGCAAGGACATAGCAAACCTCATATGGATTTGTCTCAGCTGAATCCAACAGCTACAAATGAGTATTAAACGGTAGAATACATAGACGTTAAAGTACAGGTGATGACAGAGAGAGGTGCGTTTTTCTCTTCCACAAGTAAAATCAACAGCAGCCCTGTCACTTCACTTCATATCAGCTATCCCAGTGAAACAGAAGAAGGTGTGAATGCTGTCTTTCTGGTTTCATAGCAGCACTTAAGTCCAGTTCATGTTGGAGTAAATGACTGCAACGTGGCACTGGAGAAGCAGCTCCCATCTAATCCAGAGCAAATGCCATGAAGAAAGCCTTAACATCACTGATGCAATATTTTTTGTGAAACAGATAGCACTCTTCCAAGAGCAGGGTAACGACAAAAGCAATTTCTGTGTGAACATCTTTCTTCAGCCTTGTTAGCTCTGTGTTAGGAGAAAAAGCAGCTCACCAGAGCCAGTGCTCTTTGAAAATAATATGACAAATCCCACCCAGTGCCCTTGCTTCACTACCCAATGACTATCCAGGAAACAGATTTGTTTCATGTTGGGTTGTTTTTCAAAACCAGCACTATGTAGAAGCTATGCCCAGCACACAGCGTATTCAAAGTTGAATGAGACATTTTTAGGCATTCCAGTAATAGGAAATAAAACAGATAAATGCCTGGCATGGAAAAATCATCTTTTCCTCTGAGAAAAGTTAAAATTACTGTTTAAAAATAATCAGTGGAGAAATCCTACTGAGCTTCATTTTCACTTTTGCTTCCAAATTCCTCCTAAGGAAAATTCTGTTGAGTCATCACTTCAAATGAAAATTTCTTACTGTCGTGTAGCATAGCATCACAGTTCATGCTTTTCACCTGACTTACTTACGGGGTTTTACACAGGTTGTGCATTAAAAATCTCTTCTGTGACATAATGTTGATTTATTGTTGTTGTTGGGATTATTTTTTTTTCGTCTGTCCTTTGATTTAACTTCAACTTCTTATTGCTTTTGTGATACAAAATATCTTCCATACATTGCCATGCTGATGGGTACTTGTGGTAATTTCCAGTTTAATGTTTTGGAAAATTTGGAAATAAGATGCAGGCATGTGATGATGTCTCCACCTGAAAATGACTGTTTAGATATAAGGTAGCATGTGCATCTTTTATTCAAATTCCCACAAGATGTTTGAATCCAAGCACCGTTCCTGAGACTGGAGCAGTTAATAAACGTATTCTTAAACAAAAGTCCCTTGAGCAAGAGTAAGTCCAAAAGTCGAGTGTAAAAAAGGCACTCAGAAAACCTCATCACAATGGTAAACCACATTTCATGACAGCATAATTCTCAGTAACTTCAAGATATGGTATCTGAAGAAGCATAGCTTTCCATTGCTGCAGTGCCAATAAATCCCCATGAGTTCTCTGTTCATCCAAAAGCTAAAGTGCTGTAACTTTCCTTTGAAGTCCCCAAAAACAGATACAAAAAGTGCAAATTATGGCATGTGAGAAGAAGAGTTTTTACAGACCCACACCTCCACTGTCTCTCGAAGCTGTGATAGTTGATAAGTATAAAGCCTCAGTTTGAGAGTTAAAATCTTCTCCTTAAAGAAAGAAAATGGAATAGTATTATTTTAAAAATCTGCAATAACTTAGGCAAATAAATAGTCTGATTTTAACAACTGAGTGATAAATAGTGAAATGTCTGTCTTCATTGTATACAAGCTTTTCTGGGCCACGCTGAAGGTACAATGGCTCCTTCAAGCTGCCATTATCTGTGGTCCAAATTCTGAATTTTCTGTTACGTCAAAGCTATCACTGACTATCAGCCATACAAATGAAATAACAAAAATGAAATCTGAAATGAAATCTTGTCAGTAAAATCTGTGCATCTGCATAAAAGTTTGCAGAACTGAGACTTCACTGATGAGGTCAACATCCTACATCTTCAGTGCTGATGCAGCTTGAGCTGTAAGTTAAAATGATAACATGAACAATCCTTGTTCCTGTAACCAGAGCCATGTGGGTCATTTCCAAGGCTCTCTGGTAAAGTATCTGTGGCTTTTATGCTTGAACTACCTACTCATCATGGAAAAAAGGTTCTTTCCAGTGTTTCTTAAAAATATATGATGCTGAGAAATATAAATGTTTGTCATATGACTTACTGCATGTTGCACAAAGATTTTCGGTCATTAAAATGAAGAAGTAAAGCAAAAACCACAGAAAGTGGCTACCTCTCTCTTAATTTCTTCATTTCAGTAACTGCGCAGAGGAGGCTAGGGCCTACAAAGTGAAAAAAAATTCTACAACAGTAATAAAAAAAGCTACAGGAAGACAGGCCATGCTCAGGCAACATGCACTGGAATTATGGCTGGCCACGTGCTAGCGCTGTCCTCCGGATTGCTGCTTGCCTTGAGCTGTTGTTCATTTGCACGTGGCATAATTCCACCACAGTTTCACACCATCATGTGAAAAATAAGAAAGGGCCTTTGGCGACAGCATGCGCCGATTTCTGAAAGGTGAAAGTGTTTTCCTGAAAGTGTCATTTTGACTGTAGTATCCACTGATGGCAGTGTATTGGGCATACATGGCTAAGATGCAAGGACTATGATCTCAGGTGATATAAAACTCAGTGAAGTCATGCCCTCTGCATCCAATCCCTAGTTTTCATTTCACCTACAGAAGTCATTTTTTAAGCTGGTGATTCCTTGATTATGTTTTTTTTTTTAGCAGTGAGAAACACGGGTGGCTTCTTAAGTAAATCCTGTCCTTGGAAAAGCCCAAAGCTCCCTATGTGTCCAGAAACTGTTATGTATTGTTTCTTCAGGACACTCAGTCGGATTTTTCTTCCAATTTTGTTCCAGTTTTGCTCCTTGGGGGAGAATCATTCACATTAATGGTGCACATTAGGCAGCCTCAGGACTGGCCTCAATAGGCTGTGTTAGGGTTTGCTTGGAAAGCAAGAAATTACAGCTGAACCAAGACCATTGTACCTAACACTGGCCACAGCCTCTCTCCTGACAATACAGACTTTTATTTATAGGCAACAAAATTGATTTATTTAAGTAGGTATCTAAGAGCTTTCTTGTCATATTGCTTCAGAGTTTTCTATGGTGGTTTCTTTTTCTCAGTTCAATTTTAGTGCAGCTTTTAGTACAGTCATATGCACTCTGATACTTTTTTAGGCATTGCCTTTCCTCTGCAGTGTAAAAATTCTCATCATAACATGAGAAGTGGCTCAGTGGATGACCTAATATTCCAGATAAATCGGGTACCATTATTTGCTGTTAAAACCCATGGCCTAAGCCAAAAGTACAACAGGCTACTACCACAAAAATATTGATGCCTTCTGAAATATCCAGCTTTCGTTGTGTATCCTACTCAGCTGGGGCTACTAGAACTGCAGTTATTATCAGAGATATATACCAAGCTGTATATGCAAGCTACCTGTACCTTAGTGAAAGAGAACAAACTTTTATAAATTTTTACATTGTCTGTCAGAAAATGCTAAAACTGCATTTTTAGAAAACTGAAGAAAAGTTGTGTTTAAATTCAAAACTAACCTCTATTTTGATGTAACATTATCTAAGTTGCCATCTTTATAAAAGATTTCAGATGTAAGAAAGAAAAAGCTGTAAGCATAAACATAGAAAACCCTATGACTTACTGTTCTCATCGTTCAGGTTAGGGTTCAGTTTTCTTTTCCTGTCTGTTAAAGTAAATACATACAAATTTAGCTTAATAATTTATAGATTTGAAAGAAAAAATTAAAATTCAACAAACTTTTAGATTAAACTGAGCTTTAAGGACATTTAAATTTATGATTAACTCATACCAAATACATAAACTTCCCTACACTTCCTTTCTTTACAGATTTTAAGCCAAATTCTGAAGTACCATAATAGTAAGACTTTCATTTCATGACAATAAATACATTTGTCTGAGTTTACTGGAGCCTATTCGTATGCAAGAAAAGACTAGAATAATAGCCTGTTTGCTTTATTACCTTTCTACTGTTGCACTTGCAAACAAGGAAAGAAACACTATTTGTAATAGTTCTGTGCAGCAGGCTGTATTAGTTATACAGCCTTAATGTTGAAAATAAAAGTTCTGTGTAACATGCTGTAGCTACAATGTCTTTGAAGCCATGAATAAAAACCCCATTCAGACTATGTTCTTACAGCCCTCCTTACCCAAGCCAAAGCTTGTGTTCTTTACAGTGTAGTAGCTGGTCAGATTAAAAAATATATCTTCCTTTATACATTGTCTCATGCAAGGTGAGGAAAATAGAATGTAACTCAAATGATCCAAGATCTCATTTTAGAACAGGGTGCATCTAGAAATTAAATGGAACCAAACTCACACAAGTGTACCTACAGTTACTAAAATTTCCAAAAGGTCATTCACAGGAAAAATAAAGAATAATTGAAAAGATCTGCTATCTGTAGTAAAATGTACCTTCTTTGCGTTGCCCGTTCTTGCATGATTTTCTCTTTTGAAAGATTATTAGTGCAGAGGAAAGGACAGCTACCATCACACACGTGGGGACGATAAATAAGACCAGAGATTTTTGTCCGCTATACTGTGTACTCATTAAAGCTGTCAAAAACATTAAAGGAAAGTAAAATTGTAACTTACAAAACATGCATCGTTTATAAAGTTATCAGTTCTGACTCTCCAAAGCCTTGCTCTGACTGAACAAAAGATTCCTAAAATTTATCAATGTACTGTTTTACACTCATTTTATGAATACTTTGTTCTGCAATATTAGTATAAGAAGCTTTACAAAAAATGAGTCAAATCTCTCCTTTGTAGGGCATTTGAGTGAGCACTACTGCAGTTTATCTATATCCCATTTGAAGGACAATTAATTAGGAGCCTAGATCGGGGGAGACATCTATGCAGACTAAAGAATTCCTTCTGTCTTGGCAGCCAATAATGGGAGCTACCCTAAAA
>JAHREE010086786.1:0-11488 GCA_033628505.1 Tringa tobata | reverse complement strand
GGTTTTGATGAGGTGGATGGGGAGAGGCAGCACCAGGGCGAGCAGAATGGCTGCCTCCCTGCCTGTGAGGGGGGAGGGAGGAAGGTGGGCCCTTCTGTCCCTCAAAAAGTCTGAGGTCTGGGCTGGAAGCGACTTATCTGCCTGCTGTGCATTTCCTGAGACCCACGGTGATGGGTGAAGGGAAAACAGGCACCACCAGGGTCCTCTCCACTGGTGCCGGGAGGCACGTGGGGAGCCTGGTCCTGCAGAACTGGTGTTGCACAGCCTGAGCCACCACACGTCACAGCCATGCAGCCTCCATCTCCACTACTACCCCACATGTCTGGTGCCCAAGAACGAGGACCACGTGGTCCCACTACCCGGGCTTAGGGTTCCTGGTCATGCAAAACCATGGCTGGGTCTTGCTGATGCTGTGCAGGATGCTGGGATGAGACCCAAAGGGGAAGGGTGGGGAAGAAAAGCTACTGAAGAGGGAGGAGACCCCGAGCAAAGGATTGGCTGTGGACCTCCATCTTGGAGGCCAGCCTTCCAGTCCTCCTTTGAGTTGTCTTGCACCGTCCGGTAGCCAACAAGAAGCAGACCCAGTGACCATTTTTCTACTGGTACTGAGAAACAGTTGGCTTCCTATTAGGGTTGTGCTGTTGCTGGTCATCCCGGCACAGCACAGTCCCAGCATGGGACTGAAGATGCCAGTCTGAAGATGGCAGATGCAAGATTTCAAGGTGTTAAGCAGTGCCTGGAGCAGCGGGTGGTTAAATGCTGCCTCTGGAGCAGTGAGTATGGCGAGGGGAAGCAAAGGAGGGAGCCAGGGATTGCTGTAACCCCAGCCCAGGGTGGATGGAGTCAGGTGGCGTTGGGAGAGGATGAGCTCCGTGCCATGCAGGTATGACCCAGCCTGCACAGGGTCCCAGCAGCACAGACCTGAAGACTCTATCAACATAGGGATTATCAAGAGCTAAAAACCCGTGGTCAAACCATCTCTGTCCTCAGCTTTGTCAAGAAGAAAAAGCAGGACACAAGAAGGGCAAAAAAAAAGGACAAAGGGCAACCACAAGGAGCAACCACAAAGAGCAACCACAAAGAGCAACCACAAAATGCAGAGGAGGAGGGCATGAGAGGTCAAAGCAGAACATCAACTGCCGTGGGTGAAACCAAGGAGTAAGGCAAACATGGGTGGCAGTGTCCACAAGCGCCCAGACAGCCTGCCCACCCACCGCTCCGCCTGACGTGGCAGAGCTTTGCAGAAGGCTGCCAGCAAGCCCTGGAGGCTGCGGTCACCAAAACGTGCCACTCACCGGAGCGGAGGCTGGTCACTCCCTGGGGCAGGCGCTGGAGAGCCGGGCACCGGTGGGAAGGTCCGTGGTGGGAAGGTCCACTGTGGGCTCTCCATCCCAGGTGGCCCCCCTGGCTGGGGAGGGGCCACCAGCCGCAGGCACACAAGCCAAGCTCCGGGTGTTTGCTTTCCATTCTCCCAGTCAGAGGGTAACCACCCGCTCCCCGGCCAGGGCTGCGGCTCACCATGCTGAAATTCAGAAGGTATTTGATCACGTAAGTGGATTGTTTATTTATTTATTTGAGCAAAATACCGTTTCCTTAAGTGAAATGCTATTTCCACCCTACCCTGAGGTCATGCCCTTGTAGGTCCCTCTGCACTGAGGGATGGTTGGAAGCAGAAGGGATGGTGGGAGTGGGCAGAGGAGGGCTTCTGCCCTGCATGAATGCAGGGGTTCCGGGCTGATGGGGCTCTCTCTTCTCGTGAAGCTCCAAGGGCAGCACTTCTCCCCGGCAGGACAACAATGTCTTTTGTAAGGTCTGGTTCTGCAAAGGAGGAAGAGCGGGCAAAGACCGTGGTGAGGTCTGGTAGGGTGCTGATCCCTCCTGCTCCACCCCGGGAGAGGGCTCAGGGCTCTCAGCTCCGTGGGCTGGACCTTGGGGCAGAAACAATGCTCTGTGCAAACCCGATGGATGCTCGTGGGGTGAGGAGTGCTCTTCCACAGCCTCTCTGCGGGAGAGGACGGAGGAGGAGCGGGGATGGGAGAGGCTTGACTTCACGGCAGATCCTTCTTGCCGGGGGTAGGTCGTTTTGGGGCAGGAACAGCCTTTTCCCAGGCACCTGCAGCCTCTGGGGCGTTGCAGACCCTGCTGCTGAACACGGAGCAGGGGGCTCTTCTCCTGGCTCAGCCGTTTCACGGGTGGGTTGGGGACCCACACAGGCAGGCAGTGCCCTTGTGCCCCTTGCTGCTCCACCTTATCTTCTCCTGAGCCTGCTGCAGACCGTTGTCCCTGTTCTCTCATTCATCGTGCTCTAAGTGAAGAAAATGGCTCCAGTCACTGCCGAGAGGAACCCGGCAATCACTGCTGCACTTGTTGTGTATATTAACACCCCCGTGCGGTATCGCCCGCTGCCTGGCACCTATCTACCTGTGGCAAATCAACAAAGTCATTTTCTGCCACTTACCTGCCCGGAGAACCCAACCTCGGCCACCTCCCGCAGCACCCGGAGGTCAGCTGAGACCCCACACAGCTCAGCAAGGGGCAACCCACCACAGAACCATCCCAGCTTTGTGCTGGACGGGGAAGGGGCACAGGTCAGAGAGAAGCAGGTTGTCCTCAGAGGGGAAAAAAACGGAGGGGAATCTGCAGTGATTGAGATCCAAGTGGTTCCCCCCCATCTCCTGCCAGGAGCAGGCAGTGAGACACGGCTGAGGGCATCATCCCTTGGGAATAAACGACAGACAGATTGACTCAACATTAAATTTAAGAGACAATTAGATGTGGTGCTGAGGGATATGGTGTAGGGGAGGACTTTGTAGAGTAGGGTAGATGGTTGGACTCGATGATCCCAAGGGTCTCTTCCAACCTAGATGATTCTATGGTTCTAAATCCATCAGCTGCTGTGGCTCCGCTGCCGAGCCCTCGCATCTTGGGATGCTGCATCTGTCTTTGCACCTTGTTTAGTCACCTTTGGAGGTGACAGCACACAGGCTCTGATCTGCGGGGCCTCTTCAGCTACAGCCTGCCCGCAGTTGGGGGCACCTCCAAGGACTCCACAGGTTGCCCTCACAGCCTGACCAGCCCTACAGGGCAGCTCTGACTCCCGTCAGCTCCAAGTGCATCTCAGGCATCTTCCTGTTGCTTTGATCTCAAGTGTTTCTCTCAGCCCCAAGACACCCACGATCTCATCCCCTGAGAGAAGGCTGTGAAGGAGTCACCCATGGAAAGCAGTCAAGCCTCTTGAAAGCTCATTGTCCAGCTACAAATCATCCAGCTGCTCCAGCCCCCAAGACAAAGGCTTCTCATGCTCCATGTGCCATTTTATCCCAGTTTTGCTGCCTTCAGTGCGACTACTTGGCATCTTCAATAGAAGCTTTGGTGCTGCCACAGCTCTCCCTTTCTCAGCGCACCCTCCTGAGACACGTGTGTCCCACCAGAGCCAGCCTGGAGGAAGGGCTCTGGCTTTGTGCTAGCCTGCAGTGTGTTGTGTTGTTCAACGGTCATCTCAAAGAGGCAGCAAAAGGACCTGGATCTTTCACAGCTTCTCTACAGGTTGAAAGTTTAGTCTTTGTGGAAGCACGTCCAGAATTCTACCTGCACAAAGCACAGACACCAGAGTAGCAGAGGGTGCTGCCCACCTCAGCACCACTTACTGGGGAAGTGTTGCATCGTTCTGCCTTTGCTGCCGGGTGCTGGTGCAGATCTCCCCAAAGAGAGAGTTTGGGTATATCACTAAATACCACAGTTAGTTTGCTCTTCATTCCCTTCTTGCCGCTTTTCTCAGGCTGGCCAGGCAGACAAACTCATCATCAGCTGCACCTTGAGCGATCGGAGAGTTGGATCCAGTCTCCAACAAGACCTGTCCAGCAGGATCACTTCATCCTGGAGCAGCTCCTCCTTCACTGCCTTCTCCCACTTTGATCTCTCTGGCCATTGATGAGCTTCCACTCTGGGGTATTTCAAGAAGCCCTACCTCGTACCAGGTCCAGGGCAGGCCCTAGGCTCCCCTTCAGCCCTCTCCCTTCAGCATGTCTCGGCATCTTAAGCGCTGTTTAAGCATTTGGCATTCTTCTGATCCATTGCTTGTCACACCTGTTCATCTCTGACAGCACGAGGCTCCCCTTGCGCTGCTCGCATGGCCAGGGGAGGATGCCCGTGCACATTAGCCAGGTACCTGTCTCTCATCCGAGCTTGGAAGTGGAAGGTTCAACAAGGCCAAGTGCTGGGTCCTGCACTTGGGTCACACCAACCCCATGGACGCTACAGGCTGGGGGCAGAGTGGCTGGAGCTGCCTGGCAGAAAAGGACCTAGGGGTGTTGGTGGACAGCCGGCTGAACATAAGCCAGCAGTGTGCCCAGGTGGCTAAGAAGGCCACCAGCATCCTGGCCTGTGTCAGGAACAGCGTGGTGAGTAGGACCCGAGAGGTGATCATCCCCCTGTACTGGGCACTGGTGAGGCCCCACCTTGAGGGCTGTGTCCAGTTTTGGGGCCCTTCACCCAAATAAAGACATTGAGGGGCTGGAGCGTGTCCAGAGAAGGGCAACGGAGCTGGTGAGGGGTCTGGAGAACAAGTCTTGTGAGGAGAAGCTGAAGGAGCTGGGGGTGTTCAGCCTGGAGAAAAGGAGGCTAAGGGGAGACCTTCTCACTCTCTACCGCTCCCTGAAAGGAGAATGTAGAGAGGTGGGGATCAGTCTCTTCTTCCAAGGAACAGGCGATGGGACAAGAGGAAACGGCCTCAAGTTGCCCCAGGGGAGGTTCAGATTGGACATCAGGAAAAAATTTTTACACTGAAAGGGTTATTAAGCCTTGGAATGGGCTGCCCAGGGAAGTGGTTGAAGTACAGTGCTCAGTAATGTGGTTCAGTGATGGGTTGTTGTTGGTTTTTTTTTATCAGAGTTAGGTTGATGGTTGGACTAGATGATCTTAAAGGTCCCTTCCAACCTAGATGATTCTATGATTCTAAATGAGCATGGTTGCCATCAGGTTTGGGGGATGCCATGCTGCTGACGACTAGTCTGTTCACCGTGCTAGTGAGTACGTGCCTTTTGAATCCTCAGCAGCACTGTCATGACCTAAGACCTCCCAGCCTTTAAAGTCCCAAGTACTTTAGACATTAAAAGTCTCCCAGAAGGTGCTCAGCGTTTCAGCTCAGTGGGGGACATTCTTGAGAGCAGGGCAGAACCGTACCCATCAGTGTCCAAACTGATGCAGAACCACAGCTACAGAAGGAAACTCCAGTTGGTCATAATGCTCGGTCAATGTATCCTTTTTTTCTGGAACAAGTCCAGTTTTTTGGTACCAAACCCAAATTCCTCACCGGCACCAATGGGATGCACGTCACCACTTCCGACAGCCCGTGTTTGCGTCGTTGCTAGCTCATCGGGCAACATCAACAAGCATCAGCCGTCAGAGCAGGGCTTCTAAGCAAAGGCTACCAAAATTTCTGCTTTCCTTAATTCTTCCTAATTAGATCCCTCCGTATCATGCTCAGCAAAGCAGCCTGTGCCTGCTCCTTCCCTCCGAGAGGTGGAAAGCAGACATCTGAGGCTTCCAAGCTGGACTCCCACCCAAGGAGAAGCCCACAACAGAGGATTTAACCAGATTCTCGCTACAAATCATCTCCGGGGAACCAACGATAGGTTCCCTGGGCAGAAACCAGCAGAAATGAAATGCAAACTAATCCTTTTTTTCCAGGAAGCTGAGTCCCAAGACTGCCCTGTTTGTTTAAGACTGAGACTGTGATCAAGTTCCACCACGGTTTGCAGCAAGCCCCACAAACAGCAAAAGTCTCGCGGCAACGTTTTTGACGGCCAGAATGTCCCCACACACGACCCCAAACCCCACAGCACAGCGCCGATGGCTTGGGATCACGCTCCCGTTGTAGGCTTGGCTAGGACCAGGGCTAAAAGCCAGGTTGAGCCACCGGAGAGGCACAGCTGGGACCTCCACGGTAGCACCACATCTGCAGCCACAGCTGGAGCCTGCGCAGGCGGCAGCCACCTCCAACGGCGGGCGCCGAGAGAAAGGGAGAGCAGGGAAAACAAAAGTTTGATTGTCTTTGTTTATAAAGGCAGGGGCCCGACGTCTCTAGGGCAGGCAGGGCAGGGCAAGTGGAAGCAGGACCTGCTGGAGTGGGAGCTCAGGCTCCCGGCAGGATGTCCCCGAGCAGCCAAGGGACTTTGCCGTTATCGCTGTTTACCTTTCGGTGAGATATTTGCGTCCCCAGCTGGAAATTTCCACTGAGCTACACTGCTTGGGCACAGCCCCTGAGGTTCGCCGGTTATCGCTGCCGCTGCGCCTCTTCCACCTGTGAAAACCTGATCTTACTTCCAAAAAAGAAAAAAAAAAAATAATATTTAAACAAAATCTCAAGGCCTCTTTCCCCTCTGCCTCACGCGCACGTTTCTCCTACCTACTAATGGTCTGAGATGTCTTCTTCCTCGTAGGAAGTTGAATGCAATATACAGGTGCCAGCCAGGTCGGCTCTGGGTCTTCTTCAGCCTCCTCGTCCTCCTCTTGGTCACACTTCAAGTCGTGGAGAAGCTGCAGCCTCCCAGGTAGGTCCCAAGCAGGACTGCAGACCTGCACCTCGTCCTCCAGCCTTTCGCTGACCACTGAGGTTGGCTCAAAACTGTCCTCCTGAAAACCACCCAACAGTGTCTTCTTTAGACAGGGAGGACAATCCAGGTGGGAGAGGACCCTTCTGGGGCTCTCACATCCAACCCCTACGCCTTGGCCAGAGCTGAGCCTGCTCTGGGTCCAAACCAGGCTTGCTCTGGGCTCTGTCCTGGCTGGCCTCAAAACTCCACAGCCCTTGAGCATCCTCCACGTCCTCCCAATTTGAGGTCATCTGCAAACTTTCCTCTAGCTTCTCCAGGCCACCTGCTCTTCTCTCTCCTTGCCTTCTCTCACTTTGCTGCTTTCCACCAGCCCACCGTGCTCCACGGGCACAGGCACATCTCTGCTGACCTGTTCTTCTTTTCTTGTACCCACCCCAACCTCCCAGGGCAGTGGTCAAGTGCCTACACCCACCAGCCATGCCACTCACCCCAAGAAAGATGGGGGAACAGCCTTTGGGGTGTCAAGTTCTACACCCACCAGCCATGCCACTCACCCCAAGAAAGATGGGAGAACAGCCTTTGGGGTGTCTGCAGAGGGGGGTTTGCTGAGCTTCTGGGGAGGAACTGCCCTCTTTGCACGCTCCATCCACCCTCTGCCTGCTTGCAGCCGTGTCTCAGGTCCTCCCTGTTGCAGAAACTGCCGGTGTGAGCTGGAGCGTGCCCTGCAGCAGACCACGGACCGTGGCCAGAAGAGGCTTGGCTACGCCCTCCAGACCCCCAGCTTGCTGTGGGGGGACAATTCCCTGCACTGGCAGAGGAAAGCCATGCCAGACCCCGCTTCGACTAGGAGCGTGCAGGACGTTTTCCAGATGCATCTGTATTTCAGCCAGGAGACCCCGCTGGAAAGCAGCCCAGGCAGCCAAGAGGAGCCCCGGAGGTGGCAGCCTGTGGAGAGCAGCGAGGAGGTGAAAACCCATTCTTCATCCACGAGGCTGAAGTCCTGGCTTCCTGGCCTGAGAAAAGCAACCAGAAAGGGTCCTTCTCCAGGTCTTCCTGGGAGGATCTCCACAGTTTTGGGAGATGCTGATGCTGGCACTAGCAAGTTCCTGAGCTTTGCAAACAGGGTGACTTCAGAGGAGCACCAGAGAGCAGCACCACCAGGGACAAGGCAGGTGGTGGTACAGAGCCAGTCTCAGCCTCAAGCCATGGGTTTCCCCCACCATCAGTGGGGCAACCTGCTTGACCACTCCTTGCCAAATTCAGCTCAGCTTCCCCAAGCAGAGGACTTCTACAAGACAGACCTGGAGAGAGGATTTTTCCCAAGCTGGACAGACGAGGGTGACAAGGTGAATCTCAGGGAAGGCCAGCGGGTCAGAGGGGTCTCCTCTCAAGGGAAGACGTGCAAACCCAAGACTGACATTGTGTTCCTCAAAGTCCACAAGAGCGCCAGCAGCACCGTCATGAACATCCTCTTCCGCTTCGGCGAGACGCACAACCTCACCTTCGCCTTCCCCATCGGGGGTGGCAACCAGCTCTTCTACCCACGCCACTTCTTGGCGAGCTTCGTGCAGGGCTTCTCCCCCAGCAGCCCTCAGCGGTTCAACATCCTCTGCCACCACATGCGATTCCTGCAGCCAGAGGTACGGGCAGGGCCTTGGGAAGGGCAAACCAGGGGAGGGAGAGAGGAGCTTGGGGGGACCGAGGTGGGACACCTGTGGAGCGTGTAAGCTCTTCAGGGATGAAGCTGAAGAGAGACAGGGGGGACTTGGTGCTGCTCTCCCTGATGCTGAGCGGTACCTCCATGTTATGGTCATCTCCCGAGAACTTCTGTAAACAGGTTTGGTGAATCGTTGTGCTGTGACCTGAGACAAGCCAGGAGACAGTGTCCATAGCAGTCAGCAACTGTCATCTCGGTCTTGTCTGGTGGGCCCTTGCTCCCTGGACAGGCCCAGAGGTTACCAGCTGCAAGAAGAGAACGTCTTAAGCACATCAGCTCAGGTCAGCCGTGCCCAGCATCCACGCTTCTGGATGCCGCTGGAGGACACGCAAATCTGGAAAGGAGATAGGACGTATCTCACATCTGAACAGGCCACCCAGCTGTGGCGGGGAGCTGTGGTCATTGCTCTCCCCTGTACCTCTTCTGGGCCTCCCTATGGCTGACATAAATGCTCCTTTGATGAGCTTCACCCTAAAAACATCCCCAGCCCCCACCATCTCCAACCCCAGCAAGAGTTCCTGCACAGGATTGTGAGCAAGCAGATCCCTTCTCCCTACCTCACATTTAAAACCACCTTTTTCCCCTCCACAGGTGCACAAAGTGGTGTCCAGCTCAGCATTCTATTTCTCCATCCTGAGGAACCCTGTGGAGCTCATGGAGTCCTCCTTCGCCTACTACAAGGGCGCAGCGGCTTTCGCCCATGTCCGCAGCCTGGAGGAGTTCCTCAGCCAGCCCTACCACTACTACAACCCCACAGACGGTGACAGGCACTACGCCAGGAACCTGATGACGTTCGACTTTGGCTTCAACCCCGACGGAGAGGTCTCAGCCGAGCGGGTGCAACTCATGCTGAAGGCCATCGAGGCATCCTTTGACTTGCTCCTCATCTCGGAGTACTTTGATGAGTCCATGGTGCTACTGAAGGAGATGCTGTGCTGGGACCTGGACAGTGTTGTCTCCTTCCCGCTCAACATCAGGGACAACAGCACCAAGTCCCCCCTCTCAGACACTGTCGTGGAGAAGATAAAGGACTGGAACAGGCTGGACTGGGAAATCTACACCCACTTCAACAGGACCTTCTGGGAAAGGATTGACCGAGACATTGGCAGGGAGCGCATGCGGCGGGAAGTAAGGGCACTTCGGGAGAGGCAGGGAGAGCTGGCGAGGACCTGCCTGCAAGGGATGGGCAGCGTGGCCCCAAAGCACATCAAGGACTCTTCCCTGAAGCCACTGCAGCACGGCAGCGCGAGGATCTTGGGCTATAACCTCAAGCAGGGCTTGGACAAGGAGACGGAGCGCATGTGCCGGCGGCTGGTGACCCCGGAGCTGCAGTACAGCAGCGCTCTCTACAAGAAGCAGTTTGCCCAGAAGCCCCCTGAGACCCACCAGCCCTCTCAGCAGGGCAATGCCCTGCAGCACAGGCCAGGCAGCACCCAAAACTGAGCCTCCGCGTCCCCTCTTGGCATCCCTCTCCGGCTGCCTTTGCTGAGGACAGCGAGGTGGTCTTCTCCTGGGCTCAAGGGCTGCTTCTGCCCCAAGGGGAGGGCAGGCAGGCTGGGACAATGCTTGCCCAAGAGAACCCCCCGGCCACGACCGTGCACAAGCTCTTGGGTGCCGTTGCTGCAGAGCAGGGACAGGCTGCAACAGGGGGTCCCGGGGGGCTGGACACAACCTGACACCTCCAGGGTAGGTCCTGAGAAAACAGGTCAAAAACCCTGGAGCGGTGGCCGAAGCACTGACTCCGGCAGCGAGGAGGAGAACCAGGAGGACAACCCAAGTCCTCCCCACTGCAGGTGGACAGGGTTCCAGCTGGGAACCGCGTTGCTGCCCCTCGCCTGGTGCTCCCACCAGCCGGGGGCTGCAGCGGCGCGGGGCCAGGATGTAAATCAGAGCTGCAGAGCTCGGTTGACAGCTGGGGAACAAGTCTGTCCGTCCAGCTGGGGCTCTCCTCCACGACGCCTTCACGCTACCATGCTGGAAAAGCAGCCTCTTAATTAGAGATAACAATATTCGCCGTCCCCTTTAACGACATCAGTCTGCCCAGTAGGCAATCTCCCCAGCAGCCCGAGAAACAGACTTCAAACATATGAAAATGTACTGGGGGGAAAAAAAAAAAAAAAAAAAAAAAAAGAAAGAATGGGGGTTTTTTTGGTTTGTTTGTTTTTGGTTTTTTTTTTCCTGACCTGGTGGTTACACCTTGCCTTCGGATACTGAGTTTGTAGGATTGGCTCCTACCCCGAGGAGCTGCCGCCGACACCACGGTGTTCAGACTAAATGCCCGCACGTCCGAGAGCGGTCTCGTGAGCATCTCTGCAGCCAGACATCCCGACCCTGACTTGGAGCGGCTGTAGGAACATTCCACGCTCTGCCTAGGGAAAAAACACCACAGGAGCGGCTTGTGGTGGGTTAGTCGACCTCACTCTTCACATCCTACACTTACCCTCAAATCAAAAGCAGAGCCAGCAAATCGCTCGGATAAACAGAGGCTCCAGCTCAGGACTTCCAGCATGATTTCCAAACCAAAAAAAGAGGTTCGCAAAAAATTGCTGAGGGGTCTGGGCATCCCAGGCTCTCCCTTGGGCAGCCATGTGGAGCCTCAAAGGTTTCAGTTTCCACCCAAAAGGTGCCCCGTCTCCTGCTCGCAGTTTAACTGGGATAAAACCCAGACTGTGTTCCCTCTGCCCTTCCCACAGGGGACCAGGCAGCGCTGAGCATCCAGCCAGGCACCGTGAGGGGGCATTTGCCACGTGGTTTTGGAGGCACTGTTTGATCCATAAAGTGTCACCTCTGAGGAATGGCCAGGTATCGCTGCCTCTGTCCCTTCTCTCACGTCTCCCGTTGGGACGTGGTGTGGTCTCGTGGTTTGCAGAGGTCCAGCTCCCCTCTGGGCGGTCTCCAGTTCACCCCAGAGGGCGATCCCAGATGGGAGCGAGGGAGATGGGCAGCCCACGGGCAGCATGGACAAGGTCGTCCCCCCAAAAACCCAGAGGGGACACAGTGGGGATGCAGGGAGAAGCAGGGCTGGCAGCCAGGGCAGGGGACATCACGTGTCCAGGTTCCACACCTGCATCTGATGCTTTCATTCCGGGTTTTAATCGGGTGCCCCTTCCTTATTCACCACGTGCAACTCAGCAAACAGGAGCAGATCCTGCCTGCCCCAGCTCCTGCCAAGGTGACCCAGGGCAGAGACACTTGTACAACCAGAGCATCGCGTGAG
>JAHREE010086776.1:0-10548 GCA_033628505.1 Tringa tobata | reverse complement strand
AGCCTATAAACTTATTTAATTGACTTAAAATATAGTGAAAGACAAGCCATTAATTAGTAATGGTAAAACACGATGAGATCCTGCTTGGCTGTATAAGGGGTGACTATATTGATGTTTGACTTTCAAACAGCATTTGATTTCTAAAGTAGTTAACAGAAATAGCTGATTTATTTTGCAGATGCATGCTTCTCTATATATTTTGGACACTGTAAACCCAAGTACTGAAATTCTCCCATTAACTTATTTCTCCTTTTTGTGCATAGAAGTGGTTAAATCCATTAATATGTAGGCAGAAAATGAAAGAATTACTTGAGCCTTACAGCCTGCATGATTACATGACTCTGAGAAAACTGTTATTAAGCAACTGATCCGCAGCTAAAATAATTCTGTGACCTCACATTGAGTTAATGCTTTTCAGGTCATTATAAACCTTCATGAAAGACAGAAAAGCATCAAATAATCCCAGATTTTGCATGAGTATTTAAATTAATGGTCAAGCAGAGAGACTGCTTGTGTCATGAATTCATAAGAAGTTAAAAGATTCAGTGTAGCCACTCGCTATGGTCAACTCATCAATTTAATTAAAGGAGGAAGGACTCCTCAGTTGTGTGGGAGTCTCATTTGTAAACACAGCCGCAGACGGGAGAAGAGGAGTATTTCCAGTCTCCACTTCCAATGTTAAGCTTGAGAAGTCTGAGTTAGGTGGCTAGGCTTAACCTAAGCTAATTCTGAAGCAGGTAGAGACTGGGGAGCTGAAAACCCTAAAGGTGATTCGGTGCCCAACTTGGTCATTAATCTCTGCGTCAGTCAGTAGCACAACTCGGCAGGAATGGGTTTGTAGAGCGAAACAGTTGGTGCTGAGGACCCAGTGTCCAGGCTTTCTGCATTTCAGGGTTTAACTTCAGTTTAGCTCATGTCTAGTCCTTATAAACTGAATGCACAATAGTGGCTGGAGTATGTTTCGGACAAATCTCATTCATGTGCAGAGACCATGCAATTTGAATTAGGAGAGAGTGAGTGGGAACAATCTAAACTGCATTTCTGAGCTCAGCTACTAACGCAGTGTCATCCCCAGTTTTCTCCTGAAGCGACTTGTCCCTCTCTGTGGACTGTAGAGATGTCCTTGGGAGACTGAGTGGCTAAGAAGGAGGGTGAAACTGGTTACCCAAAATGGAAAAATTCCTCCTCCAAGCACATTAATTGTTTTCAACTGTTGTTCATTATTAATATTCCGCAATGCCTTGCTGACTCAAACCACTCTGAAACGCTTTCTAGTATAGTGCCCATAATTAGGACCTTGATATGAATGGTTGACCTTTTCCTGAAAGCCTAACTATTACACAAATTGTTTTTTTGGGTTTTGCTTTTCCTGAAGAAGTTGAAGAATCCATAGAAGGGGAGAAACTTGAAGAAGTGTCAATTTTTCACACCCTGCACAAGTCTCCATTCTGCCCTCTGTAATAAACCATCTAGCAGCTGCCATCACTTCAGAGCTGGCCTGCGTCTGCTTTGTCAGACATCAGGTTTGGTACAATAGTTCTTTTTTTTCACCATAGCTACACTGTACAGTGATGGATGATAGATACTGCCTAAAATAGCATGCATAGAAGAGACATCTCTAGGATAAGCATATAAGATTTATGAGTCCACAGGTGCCTATAAATTGCCTCAGCAGCCTCAACAATTACCTTTGCAGAGATAGAAATGACATGAAGCAAACAGAAGGTAAGAATGTTTGTAGAAAGTACCTTAAATATAATATTCATGCTTATGAAAGTGTATATGTATGTCTAAAAAGCAATTGTATAATACATGTGTATGTGTGTTAGGAGCTTAGGGATTAGTTGATTCTGTTGGGGTCAAGTGCTGAGTCTCAGGCAGATGATTCACTAATGCCCTCTTTATTCTACATTGCTCCATGGGTTACTTACTCCAGGTTGCTTTATCTCCTCTGCCTCCACTTCTACTGCCTAAAAAATACAAGACCAAAAGAGAACGTTTAATTGCACTGCCTGCTTCCCCAAATTACCTTTTTGTCTAATTCATGCAGAAAGTAAATTTGTTCTGTTTTAGAAGATTTCTGTCCTCTCCAGCTAGTATCATCATACTCTGGGCTACTGCGCTGCATTACAGTTTGTGTTAAATTATTGCTTTTCCTGCAGTGAACAGCCTCCATCATGACAACCACCTGGAAACAAAGAGCAGACACCTCTCAAAGACTGGAAAGGCAGCAATTCAGATACTTACTAACTGGCAAGATCATTTTCCCACAAGTGAACAGGTTATGACTCACTAGTAAAAGATGTAAGATTTTTAATACAATGCCCTTAATTTTAACAGCCTCCTAGGAGGGGATCAGTGGGAGAGGACTTTTTATCTCAGGCCATAAAGTTGAAGTAGTCACAGTCCTGCAAGCAGAGTGTTTCAGCTTTTTAGGCTGCATTTGAAAGTAAGCAGCTTAAACTTTGAGCAGATTGCAAGAACCATAAAAATTAGACAGACCGAACTGTGAATAAGAACATAAAGTTGATTAACTTGTAGTTGCCTGGTGCAGGATATAGACAAAACACACATTTATCAGATGTTAGTGACCCTGTGCTTGGTATTATGGTCAGTGACATGCAAAGATTCAAACAGTATTTATTAACAAACAGTTGCAGCCCCTTAACCAACAGAGATGCCACTGCATAAAACACAGACCAGCTCTTCTAACCAACAGTCTCTCTCCTGTCCGTCCATTCTGTCATGAATGACAAAGGGGGTGTTCATTTCCCTGTGCACTCAAAAGTGTCCCATGGGGAGCCTGGGCTCCCTGAATGGGATGTGGCATGTCATTGCAATGCCTCATATACAAACTCCAAGTAGGACAACCAAGGACAGGCGGAAGGATGAAGTGTGGCTGTGAGTTTCACAGCCTTGAGGTGAAGAAGAATAGCTTATGTGACCATTTCAGAGGCAAATCAATATAAATGGAAGTCCTAGGAACACAAGGGGCAAATAGAGAGGCAGCAAATCACTATAAACTCCTTTCCATCCCCTTCAGATACAGAAGCAGCAAGCCCCTCTTCCCAAACGCTGACAAACAATTCACAACTTCCAGATGACTTCTGGGTGAGTAGCTCTTCTGGATGACTAGGTTTTAATACTGTATTATTTCCCTCCTAACACTTCCTCTGCATGGGGGATATCAGCGGCTTTTCACTGTTTCGGGGAAGAGGGTAGTTTTCTGAACAACAAGTAGGGAGGAAGCTTAGGAAGGAGAAACCCTGTGAGGCCGGTACTCTCCACAGCAGACTCCTTATTGGAGTGAGGAAAAGCATAAATCCAGCTGCTTTGCAAAGAGGAGTGTAGTAGCATCAAATCCTTTCAGAAATATGTGTTACAGCCTCAGCACAGTCACAGAGATACTTCTAATCTCATGCTTTTCTTTTGATGTCTGGCAATTGGGGTCTGCGGAAGAGCAGCTTATCTGATTCCTGCAGGCAGGTTATAGACCTGGGTCTCATGCTGCTTTGTGACATCTGGAGCACTTCTCTGCATATTGAATTCCTTCTTCTCTTCCTTTTTTCTCTCCCCCCCCTCTCCTCCGCCCCTTCCCCAAACTCTGTTTCGTTCTTCTGTTTTTATTTCCCATAAATTTTTATTGTTCGTGCCCCGAACCGCAAATCACCCACTGAAGGGCCATAATTGTTGTTACTGATATGGTACCATCTGTACACAGGCTCTGCCCAGACGAGAAGATTCTGCCAAAGCAGCAACAGGTACCCTTCCTAAGGCTCTGTCACAACCCAGGGACAGATCCAGTGAGAACATGGCTCATTGCAGTACTGTATGCTACGTGCAGAACAGGTTTTGGTCCTTCTAACCAGGTTCCTCCACAGATCATTACAAAGGAATATTTACAGACAGGGTTATTTTTATGACTCGATGTATTTATTCAAGACGACACATAGCTGTGTACCTTCTTTAAAACACCTGGAGCCCTGTCTCTCTTGTTGGAACCTGCTTTGCTCTCAGCTACACACCGAGGAAACACGGCCCACATGAACATAATAGATGTTTTCCTCAAGTCTGCCTTCATTCTAGCTCTTCAGTTTCCGGGGAAAAAAGGGCTTTCAGCCTGCTCACAGTCACAGCCCCACTGTGCCCTGCCTGGCATAGCTTCAAGGCTGAGGATTTTAAGAAAGAGGAGGCTCCTTTCTTCTCTGCAGGCGGACAAGTACCACTGCTGTGGCTGGCCGTGGTGTAATTCCTGCGTATTGTCAGGGAAATGAGAAAGACAAGCAGAAAGGAGTTATAGTAGTCAAAATTGAAATGCAATATTTATTTCTAAAAAGCCAATATCAGCTGCTTGTTTGCTCCCTCCATTTTGCCATTTTTCAGAAAGGCAGTTTGAGGTGGATCAGAACATTTCCTCAGTTACAACTCTTTTTTCATTGTTTCTTTTTCCCATGGGATCCTTCCCCACCATTTCCTACTATTTAAATCTCTTTGATTCTCAACATCCTCAAAATGCAGTTTCTGTTCAGGCTCTTCCTTTCTTCTCTGCTTACCTCCCCTTCACTGTCATATGTTCACAGGATAAGTCACATTGGAAAGGGTCTTAGCACAAAGCAGGGTCAGCTCTGAGATCGAACCAGGTTGCTCAGGGCTTTATCTTTGCAGATCTGGAAAATATCCAAACGTGGAGACTGCACAACCTCCCTGGGCAACTTGTTCCAAAACCTTCTCAGTATTGTTGTGTAAATGTCACCACTGGCAGAAAATTCCAAGCGAGATTCCCTGTAGCAACAAGCAGGAATGAGCAAAGTACGTGCAAACCATGACAAGTGACACAGTGTGAAGCCAAAGCCATCAAGATGTGAGCGTGGCTCCGTCCAGGTACACTCTGCCCTGTGGGACTGAATCCACACCAGTTCTCACTAGATGCTACACATCTAGTAGAAAGCAGAAAATGGCATGCAAGCATTGAAAAAAATCAAGACAGTTTGTTTGTGATGCCGAAGTTAATTGTAATTATATTTCATACTGATGTAACTGGTGTCTGTTTATTGCCTGGTACTGTATTTGCATATTGAAGAGGTCAATTATCTCTTCAATTTGCAATCCTTGGCTCAAGTAATCAATTACCTTGAGTGAATGTTTGACATTACTTATGAAAGAGTCAGACTTTATCATGTATATATCATGATATATATCAGGTATCATCTAGAAGAACCAGGAGCACCCATTAATAGAATGGATTATGACATTTTTGCAAAACCTGTATGGATTGGTCTGTAGGAAACAAATTGAATGGCTAAACTTATGCATTACCCAAGCCATTAATCTATACAACCATACTGTGATCTTTATTAACTGAAAAATCATTTAAATTAACTAAAAAAAAGACTTCTTTCTTCTCAGACTTCCATTCATATTGACTTTCCATTACTGGCCTCACGTAGGCCTGCGCACACGAGTGTTAGAACAGGTCTCCAAAAGGAAAAATAAATTAGAAACCAATGCTTGCATGTAATGTGGATGAAGGCCAGGCTGGCCAGGGGCTTGTTTTGTTTTAATTAAGGTGTAGCTACAGCAACTAAGGAGCCCTTCCCTCCCAGCAAGTCTAGCAGAGCCACTCAGAAGAAAGCTGGCCCCATTCAAGTTCTTGTCTGGGAAGGTGGCAGGTTACTTAAAGAAATGTGAAAGGAAGACTGACAATTTTGCAGAAAAGCAGGAGGTTTAAGCAGTAAAGGAGAGGATGAATGTACAAAGATCAAAGAAATCAACACGATTTAATCCACATTTGTGTCTTAAAGCAGTAGCTTATCTGAAGAGCCTATGTAATTTTAAAGGATAGAAAGACAAAGGCAAAGGAACTAGGTAAGAAGAGACTATCTTACTCAAAAACAGGTTTTTAAAAAGGTGTTGATGGACTCTCCCTCCTTTGAAAAAGAGATAAATGTCGATGATGACTGCTTCTGGGATGCTCCATGCCTTACTGACCTTTCCTTGACAGGTTTAAGGGGACATAAAGGAAGTCAATGAGCTGGTGGCTACTAAGTCTTTTGGACAATGAAACACGTACTCAAACATGGTCACAGTTTCAGTATTTACTCATTCATAAAAGAATTTGCCGAAAGCAGGCATTGCTTGAGCCAGCAGCAGGTAAAGTTAATATGTGCCCGAACTGCAGCAGGTCGAGCTGCTCCAGATGTTTGAGGACCTTTGTGAAGTTCACTCCCTGTCAACTGTGGCAGCCTCACCAGGTAACGCTGCTGAGGATGCATGTGTGGCTGAACTTATGTGTCATCCAGCGATAACACCAACCTGATCCCACAAGTACAGATAATTTCCAGTAATCATTGTTTCTATGTTTCCATGGTTACTGGAAAGAGAAAGATTTCTATTTTTGCTCCATGAAGCTATACAAAACTTGAATGTTTTCCAAAATCTGTGCAAGGTTAAAATTAAATTGTGAGCAGACAATATAGCCATTTTCCCTTCATGTGTGCCATCTCTTTACTCTCTTTCCACCCTTTCTATCACTTCTGACCCACACAAATCCCACCAGCTCCACAGGAAAGCTGGTCCTCAGAAATAATCCCAAAGGGGGCAGAGATCAAACTCTTTCCTATGGAGAGACTTCAGGCATCGCTCATTCAAAAAGAAAAAAAAAAAAAGAAAAAATAATATTGATTGCAAGGTCTAAAGAGTTTGTTATTTATATAAATGCAGCTAAAGCACATGTGGCAGAAGTCGACCTCCTGCTCTGTTTTCACAGCAAGTCTCCTGCGAGGGCCGGTATAATTATTTGTTGGACCTACCAGCTGCAGGTAGGCTTAGTGTGCAGTGTTTAATGAAACCTCCATGGAAATGTGTATTGTTGCACCTAAAAGAGTGTTTTTTGGGTTTTTTTTCAGTTTTCAAGCCCAGGCAATACCTGTATCACATAAGAGTGCATGGTGGCAAGCCCTTAGTCAGTAACCCCTCTATGCTAACGGGTTTGTGAAACTCATGCAAGGACCATTCAAAGGTACAAGCTCAGGTCCACGTGAGCTGTATGGGTATTTTAGGTCACTGCACCTGAAGGGTTAGCCCTGTTGCTCTAAAGAGTGTTACAAAAACTCGGTGTAATAATGGTCTAGCTAGACTTCAAAGGCATGTACTTCATTTGGGTGTATTTTAGTGACTCGCCAAAGGCACATGAAGGATTAAACACACATAGCCCAAATGTCCCTCCTGGTGTTTTAATGGCTCTAACTTTACATCACAAAAATCTCCACCATCTCTGTGGAGAAGTGAATGAGGCAGTTGACAAGACCTTTTCCTAGAGACCTTTCTGCTCCATTTTTTGTAATCTGCTGGAAAAATGTCCTTTACTCAAACTACCCACTCATTTTATTGCTCTTGTTGCCATTCATACCACAGTAGTATGTAAGTGCCTTACACAAATAAGACTATAAAGATTGGAAAGGATCTGCTTGAAGAATTTGCAATACAAAAGATGGTAGAAAGCAAAAGTAAAATCCTAAAATGTGAAATCACTTGCCCAAATTCCCAGAAATCAAGTATTTTATTAGTCCTATTTTATTAGGACTTTGGCCTTTCTGGTTTGTTGCTGTCAAATGTTTTATTTGCTTCATGAGATTCACACACACACACAAACGAAACATCCCAGGAACGGGATTAGGCATATTTCACCCTGGCATATATTCCATCCGGAGAAATGAAGTTTTTTGAAATTAGAAAGCAGGTTTGTTAGCATCAGACACCTGTTGTCTCCTGCCATGAAAATGCCTGCAAGGTGGCCATGATGAGAAGTGGAAATACCTCACTTGTTCCTCAACTGCCTTCCAGAGTTCACTGATCTCAGTCTGGGTTCAGGCATTGTGAGTCTGGAAAACAGATTTCAGCAGTGCTTCATATCACAGCAAGTAACACGCAAAGAAGTCACAAAGCTGCTTTTTTATCCCCCCAAATGTTGACATCCTATTGTTTCTTTGCAAAAAGGAAGTAGTTAAATTCCTTTTCATAGTAAATGCAAAGACTGCCAGCATTTATGAGATGGCAGCTTCAGAATTTATGCCGGGTTGTGTTTTTCCTTCGGCTGCATCAAGTGTCACTGAGAAGCAACGCTGGAAGTTCAAAAGACAGCAGTGAAAAATATTCTTCTAACATGTTCCTGTCATGTAGGCTCTGAGTGCATTAATTTGTGCTGGAACGATGAAACAGGGAGACCTGTAAAACAACAATCCATTTGTAATGGGATTCTGCACGTAGCGTCCTGATATACGGTCTCATCTGAGACGTGAAAGGGTCCTGTCAGTGTCAGTGTGATAAATACTGTTTTTAGGGACAAGATGAGGAGAAACATTAGCCCAGTGAGAGCGCGTGTGAGCAGCAGAACGTGACAAGCGCTGTGCTGTGTCTCAGCCAGGCTTGCCGGGGGGTGTGGTGGTGCCAATCAGGGTCAATCACAGGGACGGGTGAAAGGCAGGTGGTGGGAGAAACCCTGCAGACCCTGGATGTGTGGTGACACAGCACCAGCCAGGCGCCTGGGCAGCTCTGGGACATGCAAACCCCTGGGCTGGGGCTGCCTGGCAATTTGCTGCCAAAAGCATATGTAAGTCACCGGTGACAGACCTGCTGCTGCTGTGAATTAAAGTTGGTCAGTGTAACCTCATTTCTAAGCAGTCTGCAGAGGTGGGAGGAGAAAGCCAGGGCACTCTGTGAGTGGGGGTGGGGGCTGGTCACAGAGCAGCAAGATGTCTCTCCCAACAGCAAGCGCCTGGCACCAGGAGAGGTGGCATCACCCCATTCCTCTGCCCCAGCCTGGCAGCGGGGCAAGAGGGTGGAGCGGGGACGCACCCTGTGTCTTCTGTCCCACTACTTTATGGGGAATCACAGACTGGTCAAAGTTGGAGGGGACCTCCAATATCAGCAATACAACAGATAGATAAACTGCATTACTAGACACTTAGCAAATGTTAATGAACACCAGTAAAATCCTAAACACCCTTCTAACCCCAAAGCCTTCTGGTCACCCACACTGACACATACGCACCTGTGTGGTTGCACCATGGCACACATGCACACCACGTCCCTAGGACAAGCCTCTTCTCTGGCCTGCCCAGATCCCTCTGCTGGGCAGGATGACCGCCTGCTGTCTCAGCCTCCCCCCAGCACCACACCACCCACCAGCTCGCTGCGGGTGTGCTCTGCATGGAGCTGACCCCACGGTTTCACATATGGGTGACAGCGGAGCAGAGCTGGTGGCTGATCTTTGCCTCTCGTTGCAGGGGCAATGCTGGGTAATGGTTGCTTTCTCAGCCTGCTGCCCTCCCTCTGCCTCAGCAGCCACAGATCTTGCATGTCCCTGAGCAGCCTGGCTGCCCTCCTCGCCCCAGGGGTCTCCCAGGCTTTCCAGCCACCCACCCTGCCACGCTGAGAGCATCTCCTGCAGATCCCATTGTGGCAAGCAGCCTGCCTTCTGCCAGACATCTGGCTTGTGTCACAGCTGGCTTTCAAACAACTTGGTCTGCACTCCCACTAGGGTCTGCATGTTTGCCTCATACCTTTAGCTAAGGCTGGGGTAGGCTCTTTTCCCGCGGACGGAAGTATGGCCACCCTGTGGGCCTGCAAAGCATTCCCTCTCTGCTTAGGCCACTGCTGAGTCTCCTGCTCTTCCTTATCCAGTTATCAGGGGTCAGTGCAACAGAATTACGGGCTCCCCTTATGTGCCTTCCTGATCTTGGGCTTTGGCTAGCTTTACTCCTCTTGTTTTTGGGAATCACTGTCCCATCTCTGCAAAAGCAGGCTCCTCCTGTGAAAGCATACAGCAAGTGTGCGTGGATTCTGCAGAAAGATCTTTTATTCTGTGAATCTGCTGGCCATTGCTCCTGGGTCAGTCTCAGAATTGCCTCTGTGAAGGCTTACCCCCTTTGAGATGTCACCTTCATTTTCATGCAGAGTTATGGTTTTCTGCTCCACAGAGAAATGTTTTGGTGTGGCTGCTATAATGATGGGCACTCTGGCCATGATGGAGGACATGGTACAAGGAAGGTTAGAGGTGCCTACCAGCTCGTATCTAAATGCCATGATTTTATTTTCCATGACAGTGCTGGTGACAGGCATGGGCTTTGGCAAAACCAGCTCACTGGTAACTCTCATGGTCTCAAAGGGAGCTGTGTCTGTCTGGGACTCCGACCTTGTCACCTCGCTTTGGTCTTCCAAGGAGCATGGTTCTCCCCTACTGCTGAAGCCCCGATACAGGACAATGCAGTGTAAAGCAAAAATGAGCTTTCTAACATGCTTGCATGTCCTGTTGGCAATATCTGTCATGAAGACAATGGTCTCACCAGGGCAAAATATATTTTTCTCCAGGGAAATCCGAAGGATCACGGAGCCACGTCTGAAGCAGCAGAAATAAACTATGTCTTTCCTGGCTTCCACCACCAGTGGGGCCTGCATGGAGAGGTTGAACAGAAAGGCAAAACACGCTGAGTTCTTGTGCTCGATATGGGGTGATTCCCAAACACCACATGCATAAACTCCTAACACAAC
>JAHREE010086760.1:0-12830 GCA_033628505.1 Tringa tobata | reverse complement strand
GGGAGTGTTTGGTTTGACTAGTTCAGGCTCCGAACTGGCAAACTGACGTCGGAAAGGTGCGTGTGGGAAGCGCTGAGCAAAACACCGGAGTCTTGAGAGCCTCTGTGTCTGCCTGAAAGGGATGCCACTGAAATATTCAACAGCGAGGAGTGGCGGGAAGCCCGAGGGAGCCTTCAGGGAGCTCACAAAGTTGTTTTTTTTTTTTTTTGCTTGTTTGTTCAGTTCTGAATATAATACTTGTTCAGGATAGGCAACAGCGCTTCAGCGCTTCAACCTAACCCCCTCACAGGTTAGACAGAGGCGGGTGGAGGGAGCACCGGAGGGAGAGAGGAATAAAGAAGAAAGAGGGAGCAAAGGTAACATGCTTTCTACAAGATTTTCTTTTTACCGAGGGAATTGATGAGCTGGGAGAGGGAGGGCAGAGACAATAGAGGACAAGTCCCCCGGTGACCAGATTAGATGAAGCGGAGAGGGATCTATTGCTAAATTATTGATCAAAGCCTGTAAGGTCAGCAGGGGGTAAATCCATACTGAGCCTAGAAAAACAAATAGGATGGCTCGAGCAGGATGCAGTGTTGAACAGGGAGCGTGTGATGTTATTACTGTTAGGGGTGAGGGGTACGATCAGGAGGGCGGGCGGCTTGAATTGTGCCCGAGCTCCTTCAGCTCCCTCAAAGGGAAGCATTCCCTTTCAGTAGAATTTTGCAGGGTTAGGATGTGGTAGGGGATTCTGCAGGGGCCGAAGCAAAGGTTGCAGTGGAAGGTGATTTAGGTTCTGTTTTGGTGATAAAAAATGAAATGGGACCCCTCGGTCAGCTCACCACTGGCTCTTCCCCCTCCCTCTGCACCCCGAGGGAGCCTGAGGGCAACGGTGCGACGTGGGTTTGCACCGAGATGCGACTCCGTGATTCATGGTTTAATTTGGAGCGACTGGTGAGGCAGATTCTGGCATGGCAGAGTGTGAGGTTTCCAATAGCCTTTTCATTTTATTTACTGCTCCAGTGCCAGGCTGGTTATCCATATGGCTTTATTCTCTCGCGCCTCAGATGGAGAGATTGTCAGCTGCTGCTCTCGCCAAATAAAACATGGCATCCTCTCGTGTTATCTGCTGCTGAATCCCCTGCCCTAGAGCGGGTGGGGAGTCCTTTAAGTTCGCATCAAAGACAAGTGGTGTTTCTCACTACTAGGCATGTGCAACTCCTGCCTGCTTGATCCTGCTGGCTGTTGTCAGATAGTGGGGTTTTTGTGTTTTCTGGCGTTTGTTACTTTTCCTAGTCCAGAGTAGAACAGCAGTTGTGTTCACTTGCTTTAAAGGCTGCTGGTTCTCTGACCCTTAAGGACCTTCCGTCGAGTGAAGGTGCCTTCGCATTCCTAAGCAGCAGATGCCTGTGATTCCTCGTGTCCTCACTGCCCTCAGCCATTCAGTATTACTGTGGTGTTTTATTTCCTCCACTCCTGTGCAGGATCCCAAGGCCAAGATGTAAAATAGCGCTTATTTTTAGCTGTAGACTATATTATTTTTTTTCAGAAATTACAAGAGTGATATTTGAAGAGAACTCCAGGCACACACCCCCTCTCCCTTCCTGCTTCTTATACTCCCCTGGTTTTTAACTCTGTTTAATTGTATTCTCTTTGTCAGGTGGAAGATGGGACCGTTCCCCTTGTGTTTTAGGTGACTCTGACACCTGGTTACCATGAAGTCCCAAAGGAGGTAGAGGGACAGTAGTGGGAATTTCTTCTCACTCTTCCAAAAAAATCCAACAATTGCCTAATGGTAAGAAAGAAGTTCTTTTTAATAAGCCTTATATTGTACGATGTCTGTTTATCGAGGAACATACTGAAGAATTTGAGATCCAAACCCACTGGGCCACACGCAGGGGGATGGAGGAGGACACAGGCTGTAAAAGCTGCATGTTTGGAGAGGGCAGGAGGAGTTGGTTAGAAAATATGATTGTCCCCTGTTTTGTGTCCTCTCCCCAGGGATTACCTCTTATCCTGACGTCATGGGGAGCTGCTGCAGTTGTCTGTGCAGAGACAGCATCCCAGACAACCATCCCACCAAATTTAAGGTAAGTATTGCACCGTCATCCCCATCAGAGAGTCTGTGACAGCACCGACTCTCAGCAAAGCCCAGCGTGGGTTGGACTCCAGGCACGAAAGGAAAGAAAACCTCTGCTCTGCAGAGAAGTCTTTTCTTTGATGAGATTTGCAGATATATTGTTTTGGTTTGGGTTTTATTCCCCCTCCTTCCCCCCAGCCTTTCCTTAAGCAACCTCTGCTGCAAATATGTTTGTATTTGCAGTAGAAATTGCCTCTGCGCTGAGATTTAGCCTGAGCAAGGAAATGGGGAACCGGAGAGAAACCTTTTATTGCTCAGGGCTGCGTTCCAGCCTCTGTGCTGAGACACATCAGCTGAACTGCCAAGTGCACAGTCTCCAGGGCTGCCGGCCTGGCGCCTTCTGCCAGCGATGAATTCATGCTCTCGGCTGAGAAAAAGGCATCTCAGTAAATGAAGGGGGAATCCACGGGAATTACAGTATCCTCCTGGGTGGGCTTTTTTTTTTGTTGTTGTTGTTTGGATGCCAATGCCCTGAGTTTCCTGCTGTGGCCTCTGCAGGTAACGAACGTGGATGATGAAGGTAACGAGCTGGGATCTGGGATTATGGAGCTGACACAGACGGAGCTCATCTTGCACACTCACAAGCGAGATGCTGTCAGGTGGCCCTACCTCTGCCTGCGCCGCTACGGCTACGACTCCAACCTCTTCTCCTTTGAGAGCGGTCGTCGCTGCCAGACGGGGCAGGGTGAGTGTGGAGGTTTCTGGAGGAAGGAACGCTCAGGTTTCTCTTCCCGAGCAGCTGGAGTGAGCTGATGCTTGTGTCTTCCCAAATTCCTGCATCTAATTAATCAACGGGTTCTTCTGCAGCCTCTCTTCCCCCCGAACACCGGAGCGTGCGTGCACGTATGGTTAATACTCCTGATTAAAACGCTAATGAGAACAACATTGTGGCTCAGGACCTGGGCATAAATCTCATGGTCTCATTTCGCTGCTGCACTGGTCTCATGAGGTAACTGGTGAAGCAGCCTGGAGTGCTTGGACGGGGTGTATTTAATGTCAGAGAGGATGTTGGTTACGCTGTCGGCTCTGGTACCAAATGATGCAGAGCTGCAGCAGGAGGGTTTGCTGGACTTCTTTCCTTAGGAGCTAGAAAGTGATTTTTGCAAGGCTGAAGCTTTGTTAAGCATTTTTTCACTCCGAGGATAAAGCAAAAGGGCATCACCTGCACCTTTCTCCAGGACCCTTTTAGAGTTCACTTATTCCAGAGCTGCCAAATGCACGTCAGTAGCAACAGTTGTTTGAGTACATTTTGTTTTTCTCGATCCATTCTCTCTGCCTTGGTTAGTGCTAGTCCCACTTAATGCTTTGCATTTTGTGTCTGGCAGCACTTTGTAACGTAGAGGGAAAGGAGTTTTACGTTTTACTGATTTTTATGCACGGGGATGCTGTGCACAGAGAAGGGAAGTGAGTCACCCAAGAGCACATGCCAAGTCATCAGCAGCGCTGGGAATAGACTCCAGTATTACAATGGTGCCTGTTAGTTCCTTTACCAGTCTGTCTCTCTTGCTTTTAAAGAGCTGAACGTTTTCTTGGCATCTGCATCTCTGGGAAAGAAAAGTTTGTTTCCTCATTCTATTAATGTGTTTGTAAACTCTTTCGTATCCAAAAGGACGCCGCGTGACTGCTCGGTGTCTGTGTGAGGCACTGCACAAATCTGTAGTGCCGTATGCTCCTTTTTAATATTTATGGAAGTGGGGTTTTCCTCTCCTGGAGGCATGTGCTTATCAGTTGCCAGCGATGGGAATTGCTTGTCTTTGGTTTCTGGGTTGCCTTGTGCAGGATGCAGAGTGGTGATTCTGCCCTCCGCGTGTTTGGGTCCAGGTAGTGGTGATAAAACACTTCATGTCTTCCAAAATTTTTAGCAGACATGTACTTGCTCCTCAGTCTTAAAGCAGACAGAACTGAGAGTGAAGGTGATGTGTTTCAGTGAGCTTTCTCCCTTCCTTGTAGGATTTATGCGGCTTAGTTAATTTTATTTGGAGGACGCCTCCCTGATGCTGCTCCACACCTTATATAAGGCAGATATAGCTATTTTTTTGGCCAGAATTTTAAAAATGTTATTCTTTTTGGGTAGCAGCTGTTGTTGCCATGCCATTTTCGTTGCTATGGCTGTTGTGCGTGTGTGTGCGTGCCAGCTTGGGATTGGTTAGCTCTGCCCACACCAGCTCTGCTTTGGGCTGCTCGTTTGGGGAGACACGGTTTAATTCCACACAGTTTTGAAATCAGACGTTCTCATGCACGCTCCACAGGGCCCAGTTCAGCTTCCAGCACTCAATGGATAGACTTTCCCCTGGTAATGAGAACGGGACTGGGTGCTGAGTGAGTTAAAATAGAAGAGAGGAAAGGAGACCGGTTTGCCTGTCCCTTTTGCACCTCTGCTCCCGTGGGACCGATCCTCTGAAGCTGACTGGGGTGCTCGCTGTTTTCCTTCTAGTAATGCCCCGTTTGGTCAGACAGCAGTGGTGGTGCTGTGTTTCTGTTGATGCAATAATCTACAGAGTTGTTGGGTGTTTTCCTCTGGCTGGGGGTTGATTGTGTTAAAACACCGCAAAAGAAATCGGAGTTTCCTGTTCATTTAGAGCTGGGAATGACACCTGCTCTTGTTAAAGCTGAATGGCTTTCTTGCTTTTCTGACCCTCCCCTTCCTTACTCTGCAGGGATTTTTGCCTTCAAGTGTTCCAGAGCAGAGGAGATCTTTAACCTGCTTCAGGACCTGATGCAGTGTAACAGCATTAATGTAGTGGAAGAGCCTGTTGTCATCACCAGGAACAGTCACCCCACGGAGCGGGAGCTCTCCCGGACCCCCCAGGCACCCAACAGTAAGGCTCCTTCAGTTGGGAGGAGCACAGAGACGTGCTCCCTCCTCCTTCAAAAGGGGGGAGCACAGAGACGTGGGCGATGTCTGCAATTGCTCATGTGACACTGCCCTTTGCAGCCCATGGATCTCCCCCACATGCTGCCTCGCTGCTGACCTGTGTCTTTATGTCCACGTGTGCCCCGTGCAGCGTGTTTATTTTAAGGCCCTGCTTGTCTGCGATGTGGTGTTTTGTTTCCAAGGAAACGGCAACAAAAAGCCCTTCAAATAGTCAACCGAGTTGTCACCCTTCAGCTGGTTTTCATCTGAAGCGCTGCCAAGGGGCCTTTTTTAACAGGCACCTGCAAGGATTGGGTGGTTCCTAGAGGGCACCATATTGGGAAGAATTCGGATTTGCTCAGTTCCTGTCTCCTTTAGGAGCGACTTAAATAGATGACAACAAGAGGGCCTGGCCCTTGTATTTATACTGGGCACTTCATTGAAGGGATCTTCCCCAGACAGGCTGATTCTGACTCTCGGGGTGCAGTTAAGTTTACTGTAAAAATGAAGTCAGCCCTATTTTGTACCAAATCAATGTTCTCATACTTCTCTGTCCTGAATCTCTCCCAGGTCTGGGGTACACCGTCCCAGGATTTCCCAACGGATTTCACAGCTTCTCTGGAGAAACCCTCTCGTACCCTGCAGCCCGCCACCCCTCCGTGAGCAGCCTGAGGCATTCTTCTGTGGGTGAAGACTCTACTCATCCCCTCATTGGGCCTGATGAGCAGGTAAACCTGGGTGTCCTAAATTCTGGAAGAGACGGACAAACAGCTTGTTTTGCCAGCAGTCCCGTGCAATTCTAGGTTTCTTTTACTCCAGCAAAGCTTAGGGGATCCTCATACCTTGTCAGCCTTTTTTTTTTCCTCGTGTGCTTCATTTTGCCCTCGGAGACTTCTGCTCTGTGATGTTTCACTAGAACAGATGCTCTGTTGAGGCTGACCGAGTTTGCTTCCTTGATCCATGAGTATTTGTGCGGCGATTATTTAACAGCAGCACTTACCTTGTGAGCCCAAGTCACGTTTCCTCATGTGTCAGCTGTTGCTGCAACCCCTAAACTCATGTGCAGCTGCATACCCAAGCTCAAACAACTTTTATTTTTATTTTTGACGGTCAGCTCTTTGTTCATGGTTCTAGAATGTAAGATCTTTCCCTATGAAATCCAGCTTGTCTCAACTGTTACCAGAGAAGCCTGGGTAGGTGTGAGTGCTGCAGTATCGCCAGCGTAAGCTGCTCGAGGAAAAGGTTTGCAGGTGGCTTTGCTGCTTGTTCTGAGCATGAAATAGATGATGTGTATCTTCTGCGGTTGGACTCCTTTTTGTCTCTCCTTCAGCCCACAAACCCAGAAGTGGCTTTTGTGTTTTGCTTCCCAAAATCTTCTCAACTTCTGGAATTGTTTCATCTCCTCCTGCTTGATCAGCCACTGAAAAGTTTCCCGTTCCTGTCGGTTTCTGGGCTGTTGGCAGCTGCTTTGCTCTGGTCTCTTCTCCTTTCACTGTCCCTCTACTTCTCTCCTTGCAGTCCCACACCTACGTCAACACGGCCAACGGCGATCAGGAGCTGAGGGGCCGACACTGTATGCACTCCTTGCCTGAAGTCCACCCTCCTTTCCCCCATAGGAACCACAGCTGCTCCCTGGAAGACCGCAACCCCCAGGTTTTTCTGCAGCCGGGGGAGGTTAAGTTCGTGTTAGGTCCCACGTCCAACTACAGGCGCGTCTGTCGGCACCACCGGGAGTGCAGGACGCACTTCTGCCCCCCCAACAACAACAACAACGAGTGTGAGGAGGAATGTCCTTCGCCCCAGTGCGTCTACGAGAACGTCAACGGCTTGTTGCCCCCCAGCACCTCCTCTCTCTGCCGAGGCGGGCGCTTGAAACTCCTGCGGGAGGAGGCGGGCTCAGGCGGCTGCTCCCATCGCAGGACGGCGTTGCTGCACTACGAGAACTTGCCCTCGCTGCCCCCGGTGTGGGAGTGCCAGCCCCTGCGGCACGGCCAGGAGGACGCGGGCGCCGGGGACGCGTTGACGCCTTCCCCCAACGGTTACTCCGAGGCCGGCGAAGAAGATCCCCTGCAGAACTACATGAACTCGGAGAACACGGCGCTGCACGGGGGCGGCAGCCAGCGACGCAGCGGTTTCCTGCCAAAACCTCGTCGCCCCTGCATGCCCAGCGTCTTCAGCTTCGACTTCCCTCGGCCCTGCCCGGAGCAGCCGCGGCAGCTCAACTACATCCAGGTGGAGCTGGAGGCTGAACCGTGCAAGGGACGTCAGAACCCGCCGGTCCCCCGTGTGCCACCTCCTGTCACCCACGAAGCCCGCCGGACGGACTCCTACGCGGTCATTGACCTAAAAAAGACAGCGGCCATGTCCAGTTTGCAAAGGGCCCTGCCCAGAGATGATGGGACTTCACGGAAAACTCGACATAACAGCACTGACCTGCCTCTGTGAGGGGGAACGCCAAGTGCAAGCACTGTGTCGTGGCTTCGGTACCTGCCCTTCAGTGTGTTGCCCGGTGTGACTTCCATTTGCCATTGCCTTCTGCTCCCCTGTTTACCCCATTACCTGGTGTCATGGGATGGCTCCTACAGCTGATGTTAAGGCTAGTCTGTCTGTCTGTCTGTCTTCCCCTCTCCGTCTCTCCCGTGTAGGTCGTTTTTAAAGCCATTTGGGTTTGTTTGATGATGCTGTTTGAAGGTTAAATTTCTGGTGAAAGGGGCAGAAGGTGCCAGCGAGAGCCAGCGCTGGCACTGGATACAGCCTCAAATCCTGGCGGCTCCGTGAGCGGTGCCAGCAGCCTGGCTGCAGGGCAGGGCAGTAGCGTGGTGGAGGCCTGTTTCCAAAAGCGAGTTGCTTTAGGAGCTCCAAATCAAGCCCATTCCCATGGATTTCACACCTTGCGACTCCAGGCGAGCCCTGGTTTCGGGGTTTCCCTGGTCTGTGATGACTTAGGAACTCACGCTGCGGTCTTTTCCCCCTCAACTCGTTCTTTTCTCCTATCTTCTCGAAGCTCATTGAGGCTTTTTGTACTTCTGTCCTTTCTCAGTTTAGATTTAAATTGGGCAACTCTAGAAATTGAGAAGGACAGAGAGCCATGGGCATGGCCACTGTGATCACAGAAACCTGATTTCCTGAAGAGACCCCGCTTTAAAAGAGGAGGGGAAGACCGCACCTACGAGAGAGATTTGGAGTTTGATATAGAAAACTTCAGCCATACCCTATTCTGTTTTGATTTTTAAGGGTTCTTTTTTGATGGCTGTTCAGAAGTGCTCTTGATTTATTTATTTGTTTACTTATTTATTTATTAAATGGGGTGGGTGGTTGTTTTTTTTTTGCATCCCAGTGGTAATTGCCAAAACCGGTGTCGATATGAAAAGTGTGGCTCACTCCTCCGGTCTGGGGAACGGATCTCGGAAGAAGTTGGTGGCTTTGCTGAGCTGCAGTTGGGGAAAAGAGAATCCAAAATGTTTTTAACCGGGACTGACTGTCAGAGGGTGGGTGTGAAACAGGACGGGAGGCGTGGGAGTGGGAGCAGAGCCGAGCTTGGAGTCGTATCAAAGCCATTGCCTACACCCACGTGCCTGGCTGGGTCCATGAGAAATATTTGATCAGTGTTTTGAGTGAATGTGCAGTTTGTTTCCTACGACTACGGACTTGGAAGGGCTAAATTTTGGCGCTCGGGTAAATTTGTGGCCTTTGATGTGGATTTTTCTCTTGATACCAGGGCTCAGTCAAAGCTGAGCCTTGGGGCCTCTGTGTGAGGTTCTGTGTGAGGTTCTGTGTAGGGTCTCTCCTCCTCTCCCCTTGCAGGATGTTCCACCACCCCTCCCCGCATGGTGACACGCTGCAGCTTTGTCCTTCCCTGAATTACTCTCTGCCGTTAGAGGCTGTTTCAATGAAGAGGTGCTCTGGGTTACTCTGGAATCCCACCTTTCTGCTGTCTATTCTTCATCTTCCTCCCTGGGACAGGAGTTGAGAGATCCAGTGCTCTGCGAGGTGTCCCGCTGCCAGCAGAAACGTGGCCAAACCCTGATGTGTTCTCCTTGTCCCCGCTGTTTGCGATGTCAGAGTCAGTGAGACCCCAGTGGGAAAGAGGAGAAAACCCCATGGTCCAGCCGCCCCCTGCTGCTGAGCTCCAGAAACTTCATTCCCAGATTTTTGAAGTTCAGCCTTTCTGGTTTTGGTGCTGTAACCTCATATTGAAATGTGACCCTTTTGGGAGTAAGGAGACGTGCCAAACAGTTCAGAAAAAGTGATAAAAGTATGAGTAACGCCACGCTTGTGTCAACAGAATGTGGATTTCTTTGCCTGCTGTTGCACTACAAATTCAAAGTGTACCACATGCTTAAATTCACTGTTTTTTCCTTTTTTTGGGTTTTTTTTTTTTTTTGGAAGTCCTTGTGCTTGTCTTCCATTCTTTTCTCCACCCCAGCCCTGGTGTGATGTATAACTGGAAGGAAACCTGAGTAATATATTTTTATATATATACCAAATGACTTTATTTGAAGGAAAAAAAATTAATAGACAAGTAACGTATCCCCCTAAATCTAGCTTTCATTTAGGGAAGTGAGAAAAGAAATTGCTTATATATATATATATAAAAGTTAACTGCGTTAAGCTTTAAATAAACTATTTAAATAAAGAGTTTTTAAGCTGTAAGTGTCACCCTCTGGGACAGCACTGGCAACTCCCACGTGGCAGTGCAGGGCAGGGCTCTGGGAACCTCCTTGTGAACCTGCCCTTCTGCTGCCTGAGCTGAGAAATGCAAAATACTTATTCCCCTCTCCCCCTTAGAAAGGGAAAAAAGGATGAAACTTGTTCCATTTCCACGGAGGAAAATGTCAGGGCCCTTTCACACCCATGTGGAAGGTTTGCAGGTTGGATAAATGCAAGGGAAGATGCCGTTGGGTGGCAGCTTGTGTCTTGGGAGAAAGCGGGTGAGCCCTGGGGCTGCTTCTTGGGTGCTCCCCGTGGCCACCAGCCTGGTTGTGTGTCTCCACGGGGTGTGAGGGTCTGCAGATGTTGTGAGCCCCAGGGAGCAGGGAAAGCACCACTGATGCTGGTGGTTCCTCAGAAAGGCTGGGCTCCCAGCGAGCCCCGGCTGCCATCCCCTTTCAGTGGCTCAAAATTAGCGTTGCTTTGGGCAAAGCTGCCTTTGACCTTTTGAACTGCTGACTTTCGTGTCCTCCAGCCAAACTTGGGTTGTCCAACTTGGGCCTCCCTTTCCTCTTTGGCGACTCTGATGCTCCTCTACCTCCCAAGGGCACTGAAAGCAGCAGTGACAAGGACATCGCTGTGTGTGCACGTGGCAGGGATGTCATTGCTGCTCTCCAACAGCATCCCTTGCCCATTTATAGCAGAGAAAAAGGATTTCCTTGACTTTAAAGATGAGAAAACGTAGCGCTGGTGCTGGCTTTGGATACATCATGATCTGGCGAGTGCTTTGCTTCACTGTCCCCTGCTTTTCATCCTGTTGTGTCCCCGCTGGTGGCTGTGGGGCGAGGAGCAGTGCTGCTGGCTCAGCAGGTTTTTCTCCACGGGTATTGCAGGCTCCCTGGAAAGCTTTGGGAATGAAAAGCCGGTCACAGCTCATTGTTTGCAGTGGGTTTGTTTAATGTTTAAGCGGTTAAATGGGAAGCGCCGTGCAGGCAGCCAGGAAACCAGTTGTCATTTACGGCTTTCAGGGTGCGCACTGGGGTCATCTCTCAGTGATTTTCTTGCTTTTTTGCTTTTCTGGAAAACTTTGCAAGGTCAATGTCTGCGTTAAGTAGCCAGGACCCTTTGAGAAATTCTTAATGTTCCATTTTTCAGGTGGTGTGGAAGTACAAGGAAAGACTGGAGTCGTGTTTGGACACTGAGGCGGTGGTTCTTGGGGCACCAGGAGCAGGAATGTCACTATTTTGGATTTCTCCCCGTGTTAGGGGTCGAGCGGTGCTCACCGGTGTCGCAGCTTCCTCTAGTGGCCACGCTCGAAACGGTTTCAGAAGAGAAACCAATAATTGGGTTGAAAGATGAGGGCGTCCGAGTTCCCGTTTTCTCACTCCTTCAGTTCTTTGGTTTGGGTGATGGGCGGGAGGGGTCCCTACTGAAAATTCTCCGGAGTCTTTCCTTGTTAACGGTTTTCTTTTGGTTGAAAATTATCTCTTTGAAGTGTGTTATATTTTTATGGCAGCATGAACAGAGCCAGGGGTTGATGTACTCCCCTTCGGAGCGGGTTTGTGTCACCCCTGCTGGGGACCGCCTTGCGTCTCCGCTGGTTTTCTTCCTCTGCTTGCGAGGCTGGAGTGGAAGGGATGAGCTTGGTGAGCAGCTGTGTGCCAGCGCGGAGAGAATTTGAGTGTCTTAACCTTTTTAAGTGGTTCTTGTTTGAGTTTGGAGTTAATCAATCAGACTTCTTCCCCTGGTAGTTCTTCCCTGGTGAATGCATAAATAGATCATTTGCCCTTCCCTTTCCTAAGAACCTGTTGGTCGGAACATAGCTTCTCCCGGCGCTCACTTGTCTTTCACCATGGGAGGGGTTTTTTTAATTTGTTTTTAGTTCTGACCCATTTTATGTGCCTGCTTTTCCCCCCTGGGGAAGGGGGTCTGAGTGTCTGTGAGTTGTACCTGCCTCATAGGGAGAGGTGGCAAAGGAGAGCCTGGATTGTGAGGATTAAAGGATCAATATTTCTGCAAAGAGACTGGAATGTGTTAGTTGTTACTGAAGTATTGTTATTTTTATTACCTAAGCCATGCTGTTTACTGGGAGGAAAACCAAACCAGGGCTTGTTGTTACAGCTGTCTCTTCTCTCAGCCATTTTCTCTCAAAGTCTTTCCTCCGTCCCTCCGCGTGATGCTGCTCAGCCCTCTCGGGTGGTGTCTTGACCATGAAGTATCATTTAATGAGTGATCCTTAATGAACGCCTTGCCTAAATTCAGCTTCTGGGAGGGCTGCTGTCGGTCTTTCTGGGAAGTTTGTCTTTCCCCCAAACTTGGCTCATCTTGAAATGCCGCTCACAGGCAGCAGAACAGGTTTAGATTCCTGTTACCGAGCAGGACCAAAGGTGAATACATTAGTGGAAATGCTGAGAGCTTTGAAGTTGGTGATTACAAGCCGGGGTATGGAAAGGGCTAATTGTGAAGAAAGGATCTAATTTGGTTTTCTTCCATAAGTGACTGTGATTTTACAGTTGAAAGGCCCAGATGCATCTGTGTTATCTCCTCCTGTGCGATTCTCGTCGTCGTTACTTGTACTGGTGTCTTTGATACTGAACATTTCTGATGTGGCAGAAAAAACAAAGGTGCTTCGGGGCTTTGGCCACCGGGGATTCAGTTGCTCTTGACCAGAGGGGTTGATCTTGCTGTGTAATTGCTTCTTCAGGTTATTTCTATGGATATACATTTGGTCCTTCTTTATATCTCATCCGGGTGTAACCTTCCAGGTGAAGAACAACAGCAGTGCTCTGTGACCTGAGGAGTGCTCATGTCTTACATTAATGTGCACTACGAATGTATACAGAATAAATGGAATATGACGATTAGCCGGTGGTCCTGTCTTTGTGTGTGGTGCAGAGAGACAACTGGCAGGTTTCAAAGTGAGCTTTATTGAAAATTGAAAGCCGGGCTGGTCATCACCAGTTGTCCTCACGCAATTCAAGCTGGACTTCTTGCAACCTTTTGTTTTCCAGCCCTTCCTTGAAGGAATAATGTCTGTGTCCTTATGTATTCTACCTGGAGCAATGGTTGCTGTCTTCCACCTGGTTAGTCTCACTGCAGTGGGTTTAAAAAATAAATGAAAAAGAGAAACACGCATGCAGAGACAGGTATCTTTCCCTCGCTGTTGGCAGGTGACCCATGGGGACATCTTTGCAGGACAATTCCACA
>JAHREE010086752.1:0-10264 GCA_033628505.1 Tringa tobata | reverse complement strand
GGTGATAGTCTTCACATGTTAGAAATATTCCCTATTTGTGTCATTTTCATCTAGGCTTATAAATGGACAGGAAGCACGACTGATGTATTTAAACATACTTGCAAGGCAGAGGTATTATCTCTAGTTAATAAAGTCACTAAGCAAAAAACTGACGTCCGAAACTGGGCAGGTCTGGACTTGTACTTTTTTTAAACATTCAAAGCCCAGCGTAGCTACGTGTTCCTGGGCCCAGCAGCCAGATTTCTCTCGTGGCTACCAAACAATCCCAGTTCTCACCGCAACGCCTTCGCTCACCTCCAACAGAAAATGAGCTGGCTAAACCCGCCTTTGCTGAAAACACACCAACCCATTGGAACGAGTAAATAAGCTAAGCAGAAATGGGCCTGGAAAGCTAACTTTTTAAATATTTAATGCGTGAAAACAAATAAGCAACCCTCTCTCACTCACTGCTATTCTTCTGTTAGACTCTAGACAGTACCTTGAGCTTCTCATAACTTCCCTTTCTTCTCCTGAAAGGAAAAATAACATAAAGCGCTGAATTAATACAAACAGTTGTGACAATTTTACATATATTTTTATCCAGAGATTTTTCTGCAGGCGGAATAATTTAAGGATAAGACTACCTCTTAAAAATATAAATTTAGTGGATTTTGTCACATATTTTCCACCTGTTTTCATGCTTCATCTAAAACCACCCACCTCTTTTCTTCCTTAATTTCTTCCCTTTTTTTATTCTTAACCTGAAACCAGTGCCTTTGAACATTTTGCAGGCAGTGTGCCTTACATCACCCTCACATAGACTGCATCTTGAGATATATTGGACCAAGTTTATCCAATTCGCTTCTCCTGAGGTTCAGAGAGGGAAGCAACATGGGAGCTTCAGTTGCAGCCAGCCCCAAGGCGACACATTGATTTGCTCCCATACTTAGACCAAAGACATATTTTCCTTGTCTTTACTATCCTACCTTTCCCTATTTTAGTGGGCTTAAGAAATAGTGACCTGTTTGTTCAGCTGGTACAGACGCAATACGCTTTATTAAAGAAATACCTGTACAAATTCAAAATATCATCCTAAAGATGGCACATTTTACCAGAGAGAATCTACCCAAAACAGTCTTTCTACTCTGTATTTTTTGCAGATAGAATTATGTGAGGCTGTACTACCAAACCAAGACAAACTGCAGTTCTTAAAGGTTTGAAAAATTAAAAAGCATACACATTAATAAAAGAAATGGCATCAGAAATGGTGTGTTCCATCCTTGTACAAAAAGCAGCTACGCATCAAAACACATGTTCCTAAAATAGCAGCGAATATCTCTTCATAAAAAATTAAAGTAGTCCTTGTGGTCCCCTGAGGATCCTTGAAGACTGCCCTTCCTGAAGCACAGAAAAATAGTCACTGTGATAAAAATAAAACAAAATACCTATTTTCAAAGTCCTGAGCGAGCACACATTTTCTGAGAATTCCGGTATTGCAGTCAAGATGCTGTAACTTACCAGTGGCCATAATCAACTGAGTAGTTTAGGAACTTACCATCCAAGTTAGCAAATTTTGTGGTCTGACTGAAAAAAATCATCTTTGTGCCTTTTGAAAAAATATAAATCAGCACTCTTTAAAAAACAAAAAACTTGTTTACACACTCGGGAAGACCTGAGTTTATGGTTCCACGTGTGTATCTACTGCAGCAGATAAAGGATCAAATTAACTCCTCCGGAGGGCTGAATTAATGAAAAAAGGAGCTGCTTCTGGGCACTCAGCAGAGCTGTTGCTGGAGTGCTGAAAAGGGCCAGGAGGGGCATACAGTCTGTGCCTGCTCTATGCTTGGCTGCCTGTTATGATCAGTATCAAAAAATCAGAAATATCAGAAAGAAATGCTTTTGGTACTGCACCTATCAAGATTCACCCTCGAGAGATTTGCACTGCAGCCCCACACTTGGGACCACACGAGTGGGACTCTTGCTCATGAATTTGTTCTCAATATAGTCTTTCTGCTCCTCAGCTGATCAGCCTTTACTCTGTAACGTATCGAGTAATTTCTTATTGCTCCAAGACACCAGGTTTCTCTTTTTCCAAGGAGTGATGAGAGCTGTACCCAGGATGATGATGTTGCCAGCAGGGCCATGGCACTCTTCTTATGGCTGCGGCACCAATGCCAGGGATGTTTGTTGACCCACATCCCCTGTGGGTGCTTGCTCCTCCTTGGCAAGCCAGCAATTCCCATGGGACAATCTCTGGAAGAATCACTTGCTGAGACCAAGTATGCCTTGAGGGTAGAAGGGAATACCCAGAGCACGTTGGTACAGAAAAACTAAGGGTGACAGGATGGTTTGAATATCAAGCCAGCAGAATCCCTTCTCTCCCTTCCACCCTAAAGACTAGCTCAGAGTCTCCTTACCTTCTAGCAGAACCTCAGTGTGGGTGTCACAACGTCCCCCGTGAGCAAGAAAGCACGTTTGTCCCATCTCTGCACCGTCAAGGGCTCCTGCACTCGCTACTGCAAGTCCTCAACAGTGGGGCAGAAAGGATCACGAGTTAATCCTGGAGGCTGCAGAAGCTGTGCTACAGAGGATGCCACTTAGAGATACACCAAGTGCTTTCTAACTGAATCACGGATCTCAACTGCTAAACTCCACCTCAAAAATAAGGAAGCCTGTTCCCTAAACCTTCTGCTACTAATGCAGAGGGGCGAGCACAAGGAAAGACTCCGCTTCCCGACCACAGACACCACGAAAGAAAACTGCTGTCAGGGTTTTGCTAAAGCCCCGTTCTCCCCTGCCAGAATATCCATAACTATTTTTTCTTATGTACTTTGTAGGTTCTCCTTCTTCATTTTTTAAGTACAACATTCCCTTAAACAGCCACATCTTTAAAGACTTGGATTCTGTTTCCCAGCCACAAGGAAATCACAGGCTATTGTCACACCGGAGATCACAGTCTCACACAGCGGGTGGCTGAAGACCATAAAAAGGCAAGAAGCAAAAGCAGCAGCTGAACTGAGATCCTGTTCCCAGGTTTGGGCAATGTAAACGCTGGGATCGTCTTCAAGGGATTGTCTTCACTCACAAATGATACTGTCACAAGCAAATTACATCTTCCGACTATAGTCAGGAGGGGAAAAAAAGATAACACAAAGATACTACTCACTAAAGATGATGACACAAACCATAGGAGGACTCTGGTTTAATGGTCCATGGTCAGAACCCCATTTATTAAACATTATAAACTTATCAATGTACACCATTTCCTATATACAAATCAAGTTTATCAATTTTAAAAAAGTGCCATTTCAAATTAGGTTTTATTTAAAGCACAAGGTAATGGGAATTGCATCTTAATTGCAAGTGAATCAGTTCACAAGTAGCATTGAGAAAACACAGACACATCGACAGGGGCACAAGACACCTTTTAAATCTTAATGTTGATTTACTGAAAACTTTTGAGAGAAACATTCCGCTTATTTTATACAAACAGTACATAGTGCTTCCATCATCTCTATTAAAATTAAGTATACAGTTTAATCCTTTTAAAGCAAGGTACTGAAAACTTCTATTTTAAAATACCAGCCTATTTACCTATGCCAAACAAAAGGCCCAAATCCTGCAACTGAATCAAGGCAGATAAAAATAGATGCCTGTGCAGACGGGCTGCAGGCACGTGAGCTAAGTGAAAAAAAAAATCAACACTTTTCCAAGGTATCCTACCACAAAAATGAGATGATCTAGCACACAGATCTCTTCAACCAACCATCCAGCCAAGCCAAGGCCTATAAAAAGGTGGATGGACAGTTAAGAAATGTCAAGTGACCACTATAAACATGTTTAAAATGTAACTGCACAACAGTATAAACACACAAAGGATGTCGGTTATTTCTCTACATGCCACAGTTACTTGTTCTACTCTATGCTATGCTGCAGTTTGCCAGTGTTCTGCAAATGCGACCGCACCAGGGGACACTATGCGGTACTGGATCCGTTCCTGACTGCTTTTGCTCCATTTCGCACCATTAAGGCCAGTCTCCAGGAAGACTGTTGAAGTGACCGAGAAATAAAGTGACACTGAGTGGGAGTTTGGCTGAAAGAAGTTCTGCAGAAGATTAGATAAAGAGAATATCGGATCAATTCACAGGGACAAGATGTAAGAACAAACTCCTCAAAGGACTTCACTACGCACAAACGAAAAGGAAAGAACCAGCCAACAGCTTAAATCCACACTTTTTTGGATTTTTTTCAGCGAAACCAGCGTGGGGGCACTTTTTTTTTTTTCTGCAATATGAACGTGCTACTTCAATCCCATTTAAAATCAGTACAAATAAAAAAAGATAGTAGTGGAAAAAAACCCGCTTTATTCTGGCTGCTGGAAACGGAGGCAGAAAAAGCGCTACCAGTATGAAAGAACAGTGCTGAAAATATCCTTGGCGTTTACATTAGGGGCTTCCTACAGCAAACTTAGCTTTGTTCTATTGCACAAAAATTGTAAATGAAAAGAGAGGTTCACAGAAATGTAACATTTTAGAAACCACTTTTGAAGAAAGGAAAGTTAAGGGCACTCAATTCAAGAAAGTCCATTCAGGAAACCAAAAAAGCCATTTCTGGGGTAACTGCAGGGCATCAAAGTTAGACTTGAGAATAGCGAGGAATTGGTTCAGCCTTGCAGGCCCAACAGTACGTAAATCTAGCGAAATCCACAGAAATCACTTTGTCCCAACAGACACGCTCCTTCACTTTTCCTCAAACTGCAATTGTGCTTGGAATCATCCGCTAGCGGGAGGCTTCCGGGATTCAAAAGGTACTTTCAGCAGCTGCTGAGATCTTTTTTAACCACAGGACGTGCAGCCAGACAGATGCACTTCATTTACCTGGATCTGCATTTGTATCTTCAAGGAGGGATCTCACCCCCTCCAGCCACGCTGACTTCCCTGGAGTTCCGCCCGCTGAACTCCCCCAGCAGTCCTCGGGGTGGGAGAACCGAGACCCCAGCATAAAACCACGACACGGGATTGTCCTAAGGCAGCTCGAATGTGAACAGATGTGGGATAATCTGCTTCCAAAGTCTAGCTCAGCTATTAAGCACTGTGTTTTCCTCGGATCTCTTAACAGATTGCCAAATATATTCTGCGTGCAAACAGGTTTCCTTTTGATGTATGATTAGAGGCCTCATAATTTAAAGCGTGATTAGTCAGTATCTTATCTACAGTAACCACAGCATCCTGTAGTAATGCAAGCCCTAAAAATCATTATAAAAAATATTTCCTTAGAGCACTTTAAATAATTTACAAAATTCTACAAAAACTATGTATGTTTATCCACGATATCCCTGTTAAATAGAAGCATTTTTCACATTAGTGTGTATATGATATACAGGTATCAGTGTCTCCCACTGTCTCTCCTTTCATCTCTCAAGTTTTATAAAGGTAATTACAATGATAGTTATTTTCTAAAAAGACGGTTACTGTAAAAAAAAAAGTGTACTTACATATTTGAAACCTTTCTTTTTGAGAGGGAATCTGGGCAGTCCCCTGCAGGTACATCTGTAAATTTTGCACAGGTTTTCTCTAAAACTTCCTGCTCTTGGCCCATTTCACAAGCAGTTTCCCTATTCTGCAGGACAGGTATGTTTCGTTCCAAACTGGAGCTGGATCCCTGAATTTCTTCCTGCCTCTCGCTTTCCTGGCTGATTACTTTTTCTTTCTTAATGCACACCTGCACACTGTTATCCGTACATGCTCCTCCACTAGTTTTATCTACTGCTGCTGCTGGCACGTTTAGTTCCTGCAGTGGGCAACCTAAATTTGGATCTGGGCTCCTGTCCTGCTGGTGGTGCTCTCCCTTGGTGCCTGCCTGTGCCCTGTGCTGGGATGTGTCTCTGCTCACGTTATCTGCTTTTACCACCGCTGTACAGTGCTCAGGGTGTGGGGGATCTAAATTTGGATCGGCCCAGCTGCCTTTGTGGATGTCTCCTTCCCCGATCCACATCTGTGTGTTCTCAGCTTTGGGTGTTTCTCTGCAAACCTTATCTGCTTTTACTGCTGCTGCGCTCGGCTCCTGCGAGGGGTGACTCGAGCGCGAATCCGATCGGTCTCCTGGAGCATCAGCCTTTCTGCAACCCTCTGCTTCCTCTTTGATACACACAGGAGCAGCCTCCAGTCTTTCACAGGTTTGGGGACTTGACGCCTCCACAGTGAGCTTCTGAGAAGAGCTGGGTTCTTTTATTGCTGCGGTACACTCCCCACTAAATTCACCTTTTGGCAAGGGGGCTCCACTTCCCTGGTGAAGTACATCTGTGTCCTGGGAAGCTACCTCTGCTCCTAACGCACTGCTCTGGGCGAGCAAGCGCTCTGCTTTCTGCCTTTTGTTCAAAAGCATGGATTTCTTCCTGTCCCGAGCATATTTCAGACCTGCAATAAATTTACTCGAAATTTTTAGGTGAAAGGTGTTCTTTCTTTTAGATCTTGACTTGGCATTCATTACTTTTTGTACTTTACAACCTTCATTTTTGCTGGTTTTAGGTGGAAGCAGTTTCTGCGCGGGCTCTGTGTTGGGGACATCCTTTTTACCTGCCGCATTACCCGATAACTCAGCAGCAGCAATACCTTTAGCCCCTGCCCCTCCTTGCTTAGCTTTTGGCTGACCAGTAGCATGAAGATTAACATTCTCTGCTGAGGAAGCAGCTTTCCCACTGCCCTGTAACATTGCACTTTTCCCTTCTGTTCTCTGAGAGTTCTTCGACTCCTCACTTTGCTGAGACACCTCAGTCTTTTTACTCTGACCCAGCACCGGGTCAGTTTCATTTTCAACCGGCTGTTGCTTTGCTTTTCCTTTATTAGCACTTTGTTTGGTCATGTTCAACAGGTCCAGAGTCGCATCATCTTTTTGTACCTCTGAATTGCTTGCAGAGTCTTTAGCTTTTTCTGCCAAAAACTTCCTAATTTCTTGTTCGATGCTGTCATCGCTGTCCACTGAACTGCTGTCGTCAGCGTCTGACGCGGCTGTGAAAGTACATTTCCTATTTTTAGGTACCCGCAGGTTATTCTGGTTTGAAGTTGGTTTAGGTTTATATCCTTTTTTAAGCTGTAAGTTGAACTCCAAGCTCTTCATGCTTTCTGTTTTATCAGCGGTAAGTTTGTCAGGGGGATTTCTGATTGCAGTGTCTTTCACAGCTTTTCTAGGTTTTGAGAGACAGCTTTTCAGCAGCTCAGGATTTTTACATTTCCACTCGTTTTGTTGGAGGCTACTAAATTGATCTAGCAGCTGAGTTTCTGCCTCGCTAAATCTGACTCTCTTCTTGCACTGAGCTTTCTGGTCCTTGGACTTCTTCTTTAATTTTCTTTTAGACCGTAAAAGGTCCTTGATAGCGCTATCAAGGTCCTCATCACTATCCAGAGAACTGCTTTCATCATCCGAACCATCCCTTTCCTGACTTAGGATGGCATTTTTCGTAAGTTTTCTTGCGCTACTCTGAACCTGCATAAAAGGGTTTACGGAGTCCAAGGCCACATATCTGCCAACAGATCCAGCTAATCCGGAAGACACCAGCTGCGGCTGCCCAGTCTCTTTGCCACTGAGCCTTGGAGCATCGCAGAGTTCCACGGGGCTGCCCAGGGCACTCCCCTCCTGGAGCACAGGAAATTTGGAATAATTACCTGGCTGGAAAAGTCCTGTCTCCGTTTGTTCAGGTGGTTTCGATGCACCTTGTTTCATTATTCTGTCTTCCCTTTTAAGTCTCCTTTTACGACTCAGTGAGAGTTTCAGAGATTTGGGAAGAGAAGGCTCAAGGGTACCGCTGAGGCTGTTTTGATCAGAAGGCAAAGGCATCTGGATTGAGTGCGACAGGCTGGGTGGCTTTGTTCTGAGGCTTTCCGACTGTGCTTTCAGAGCCAAAAAAGCCCTGATTTCTTGCTCTATACTATCATCGCTGTCCACGAGGCTGCTGTCACTTTCGCAACGGGAGGATGAGAGAAGCTGGGGAGAAAAGAAAGAGTCTGCAGCAAGGGATTTGTTGTCACTTCCCATTTGGGATGGCATGATTGTTTTGGAAATATCAAGGATAGCTTCTGCACACATGAGCTCTGCAGATGTGTCTGCTCTGCAAGAGGCCTGCAATGTGAGCTCACAAGCAGCAATCTTGTTTTCCGGAGGTGCAAAATGTCTGGCTTTTTTCAGTGGTTTAAACAGCTTGTTGAATTCGTTGCTGGTGCTTTCCAATTCTGTTGATTTTGAATTAATTTCTTTTCTCTTGTTGCTTATAGGGCTTTTATGAATTTCTGGTGAGGCACTTTTTGTTGAGCTAATAGTCAGGCTGGCAGAAATATCTGCCATCCCCTTTGTGTCAAATTGTTCCCTCTGCAAAGGGACACAGTCCGTCGCGTGCCCTGCCTCTTTCCTGATTTTCTCCAGCTGATAAAGCTGAATGGCTTCTTCAATGCCATCGTCGCTACTGGAGTCAGAGGCGTGCACGCTCTCCTTGGTAAGCGCTTCCCTCGTTTCCCAGTAATTAGCTCCACTTTCTTCATTTTGCTCCACTAGCCAGGGCTGGCTGGCAGTGGCCATTTCCAGGTATGCTTGGTTGACTTGGCTGAAGTTGCAAGGCTCTCCTTGGATTTTGGACTGAAAGCTCTTGGACTGCGTGCTGGTTTTCTGGAGTTTGGGGTGGTGTCTCAAGAGCAACTCATCACAACCTCGCTTTATAGCACCACAGTTTGCTTTGTTTGTCGTTTCTTTGTTGCATTTTAGGACAGGTCTCGCCTGGGAATCTTTTTTATCCTTCCCAATTACACATTTACTAATTTCTTGCTGTTTCTTCTCGTTCAAGAACTGCACTATTTCAGCTTGTATGCTTTGTTCAAAAGAGTCATCGCTGCTGATGCTCTGAGGGGAAGAAGGCTGTAGCCTTTTACCAATTCCCAGGTGGTCAGACAGGTACTCTTCCGAGAGCATCTCAGCTTTAAATTTCACAGGAAGAAGGTTACTAGCCATTTTGTTCTGGGAGAATTCTCTCTTAAACCTTTTGTCTCCGCTTATATTTTCAGAACACTCTGCATTCCTTTGCAAGGACTGGTCACTTTTGCTTTTTGCTTTCAAGTACTCTTGAATGGCTTCCTCTATACCTCGGTCAACGGAATCGTCGCTATCGGAGTCGAGCAAGAGTGTCCCAAACCCCACGTTCTCCTCCGCTTCAGCGTCGTCCAAATCAACAGGGCACCCACACTTGGGATATTGAGGATGCTTCTGTAGCAAGGCAGTGTTAGGTGCGATTCTGTTACTACTGCCCTTTTCTCCCTTTGCTTTCTTCTGCATAATACAATCATACTCATTGTTCATACCCAGGGGAGACTCTTGGCTTTGCAGGTTGTTTATAATCATCTGAACTTTTGCACTTACAGAGGTTCTAGTGACGTCTCCTTCGGATTCGGAGAAGCAAATAGGGTATCTACAATTCCTTGCTGGTCCAAAGGACTCCCATTTTGTCTGAAGAGCTACCAAAGGAGAAGCATTCATAAGGAACATTCTAGCAGAGAACAGCAAAATCCACAACGGAACAGTTCTTCAGACTGGTCTCTCTTCCATCCTACAATTGAAAAAAGGGAAAAATATTTTTTATTATCATCTAGAAGTTCAATGTGATAATATTGGTAATGTAAATCATTTACACTCAGACTTACTGCACCAGATAATCATAAGAGTTATTCCTCAACATCACTTTAACAGGTAAATCAGTCACTTGTGCCATTAAGGATAAGACCGAGCACTCATTATTGGTGGTTTTCAGTATTTTCTGGCACAACCAACCATAATCTCATTCAAGTAATTACCTTCACTTCCTAAACTCTTTCTGCCCTTTTCATCGAAAGGTCACACTTTGTTTTGCACCCGCTCCAAAATAACCAGGTATTTCCAAACACACATTGAATCACTCTGATGTCACTTCAGCACACAGATGTGTGTGATCCCCTTCTCCACTAAGATCGTCTGAATATTTTTGCAATGAACTTTGTGGCAAGAGAGGAAGAACAATTTTAAGGGAATCTTTCATAACAAAGTGGAATTGGTGGGAGTGGAGAACCCTGCAAAATGTTCTGCTCCCTGTGTTTCCTTTGGCATAATTGCCCTTTTTAAAGAACGCCCGCCACGCAGAGCTCAGCTTTTCAGTTTTACAATGAAAACAATGCTGGCTGTGTCCACATGGTGTGTAATGGGCGGATGTGGAGCAAGCTTGTCCATGGTCTGAGATGGTGGAACACAAACCAGCTCTCATCCAAAGCGCAGA
>JAHREE010086745.1:0-23931 GCA_033628505.1 Tringa tobata | reverse complement strand
GAGGTTTTTCATAACTTTCATAACCTTTATTCATAACTTTGACTTGTATGAAAAGCCTCTGTTCTAGAAATCATCTAAAATACTTGTCCCGACACCCCTTTGGCATGCTTTCAGATACTGTGTACCCCTTGAGTTTCTCCCACTGCTGCAGACAGGTCTCTGCCTTCCCCTCCTGCTTGCCAATACCACCTCGTTTCCCGAGCTGGGCAGCGGGGTGGGTTGCTGCTCCTGCTGCCTCTCCTGGCTTCTCCTCTCCCTGGCAGCCCCGACACCTGCAGCCCTGCTCTGGCCAGAGGGATGCTCTCAGCAATGTGGGCAGGGAGGGTGCTCCAAAACACAGTTTGTCCCATTTAGAATGAGATATATGTGGCAGTGAGTGTCAAAAGCAGTGTTTGTTTTGTTGGCTTAAATTGTAAGTGCTTCGAGGGCAGGGCCTGTCTTTTACGTGTGTACATGTGGGTGTGTGTTTTTATACAGTTCCTAATGTTCCTTCCTGCAGTTAGGAGCTGCAGCATGTAAAGCCACAGCTTTCTGACCTGTGGTAGCTTAGAGAACTGTTTTTCCAGATCCACAGAGGTGGACAGTGATTCTGATCTGAACACTGGGGCTAGTCAGAGACACAACTTGCTTTGGGCCTCCGAACACAAGTATTCTCCTCCCTTTGTCACCAAGCAGCGTATATTCCAGGTGCAGCAGTGGTAAGCTAACTGTAAGAGCGTGGCCCTGTGTCCAGAATCCTTGTGGGGTGGGTTCCTTGACCAGTTTAGGAAGAGAAAGCTGCATTGCACCCTCCATCAGTTGATGACCAGGGTGCCCTCGTTAGTCACCTTTTGCTTTTAATTTTGGAAAATGAAACAATTGCTTGCACTACAAAGAATTTGGATTAGAAAACATACCTTGCTCTTCATGTATACTGCAGGTAGAAGAGAATCTGAACTCAGTAAAATTTTAATTTGTTTTAAGCTGATGCTCTTTTTTGGGGGGTGGGGAGGGGGGACGGAGAGGGTGACAGGAATGTATTTTTAAGTCTTTGCAGGTACCTGTTGAGGCTGTATTATGTTACAGGGATAAGCCAATGGTGAAGTTTCTGGTTTCTCTTCCTTTGACATACTCTTAACTTAGTTTTGTGCTAAATTTCTGCATTTCTTATGAAATTTGATGGACAGTTCTGCAGCTTGTAGTGTGATTTCACAGTTTCTCTATTTTGTAAACTGAAATGTCCTTAGGAAAGGTTTGGGTCAAAGCTTAGGAGTGATTCCAACAGTGAGAATAGGCGTGTGCTGGGTTAGACTACATGGGGGCTGTGGAGTCTCCATCTCTGAAAGGCTTTAGTAACAAATACAGCTGTAAAGAATGATATAGACGTTACTGGCTCTGCCAAGACCCTCTTGAGGGCTTCCTCCTGCCCACCCCAATTTCCCTGATATCTGGATAATGCATTACACTTGTTTAACATGCTTCTATTCTTTAATTGCTTGCGTTTCCTTAAAACTCAAGATCAGACTCCAGCATGAAGTGGGAGAACCTCCTGTGACTCTGCCTTCTTGGTTCTGGGTTGTCTAAACTGACCGACCCTGGACCTCCAGCTGTCACAAGAGGGTGCTTAGTTGTGGGAGAAGTTTTGACAGCTTTGATTACATGTCCTACACTCCTTTTCCCAAGCCATAAAGCACTCACTAGGGAAGTGTTACCATAAACTCCTCTTGGGGACAGCAAGTAGAAATCTTCCTTTTTGCTTGCCAGGGTAATTGGAGATGAGGATTTTATTCTTATTAGCTACAAACACGAATGACAGAGGGCTGCAAGGAAAAGCCATATCCTGTGCACAGCCCTGAGGTCTCTGATGAAACAAAATTACACAAAATTTACAGATGCTAAAAATAGTGATAACATCAGTTTGATGTTGCATTTTGTCTTCCTCCTATAATACAGTAAAATGGCCTGTAATTCACATTGCAAAATTGGCATGCATGGTTCTTTGAAGATATCACCTTCATTGTATGTCTGTAGTGGCCAGAGTTACAAGCCAACCCACTACAGTGCTACAACGAGCCATACAAATAAATAAATAAACAAACAGGGACAAATAACACCAGCTCCTTGGGGGCAGCTGCCCACCCTCAATCTGTCTTGCTTAGGTTGCGAGCTCTTCAGCATAGGAAACCTTTTGTGTCTTGTATAATGTTAAATTCACCCCTGGTGCTTAGGAAGGTAATAGGTTATGTTAATTTTGTTTATGACATTATATAAAATGTGATCAATTCAGAGATTTAACTCTTAAGCCCCTGCTGATAGTGACATTAGCACAGGCTTAGGGACTTTGTTTGCAGCTCTGTCTTCAGCCTGGCATTTTAAGATGAGCTTTTGTGGCCTGTGAGAGGTGGTTGCTGTAGCATAAAAAAGGTTTGGAAAACATGTATGTATTGTGGTTTATTTATTGTCTTTGTATGCGTGTTTCATCTGTTAGTGCTAAATGGCTTTTTGGAGGGTGATTGTAGCCATGTCACTAGCTGGGTGGCTTCACTGTTTCTCTCCTCCTCTTTGTTGAATGCTAATGAGCTTCCATGTCTTTCCCCAACCCACAACTTGTTTGGCTTTCAGACCCTCTGTAACTCTAGAGGCTGCAAGCAAAAAAAATATCTTCCTTTAAAATGAAAAACAAAACCCAGCCTAAGGGAGCTAAACTAACTTCTGGCCATCTGTTAGAAGGTTAGTAATATTAGTACCTTGGTCAATGGCTTCATTTTCGGATTTCATGCAGCAGCTTCTCTGCATTGTTTATGTTCTGGTGGAAGGGGATCTTCCTATACCAGGATGCAATAGGAACGTCATTTTTCCTCTACCATGAGCAGATGTCCTATCTGCAGGACTAGCAATAACATTGCCGCTTCCTGTTGTTGCAGATGTTGTTAGCAGGGGAGAGCTGAAAGCAAAGAGGGGGCACATCTCAGCCTGTGCCGTCCAGTGCCATCAGCATCAGTGCTACCTACACACCTTCTTTTCCACGTGTACTCTTTAGTAGTGGCTATCTCGGCCAGTGGGCAGGAAGTTGCCTGAAAGACAAATTTATTTTCTTCCTACTTTACATAGGGAAGGCGTGCTTCACTTGTTCTTCTCTGCCTTCACCTTCGCACTCTCTAGATTCATTTACACTACACCCAAATTATCAGTGGTGTGTTATCATATTTAGGGGAGGGATGCCTGAACTGAATTTGGCACACGTTTAAGTGTAAATCTCCCCACTCTTAGGTTTCAGGAGACAGCCTTGTACAAACTTTCAATCAGCAATGATTGCATTCTTTTTCCTTTTTATAGGAGGTCACTATCAAATCCCGTGACACATTTCTATCACTAATCTGGCAGGCTGCCATTCAGACCACAGGAAGCCCAGGAGAGAAGAATATACACTTAGGGCCTTATTCCATCTTCATTATTGCCTACACCAGCAGAATTCCTTAAAGTCTCTGGAAGTTTGATCTGAATGGAAAGTATTTTGCCTGAATAGCACCCCTTATTGAGGCATTGTCACCAAGTCACAAATTTAGATGAGTGTTGTGGCTAGCAGTTTAATCTATACTGCATGGCCGTTTTTTCACACCAACACAGGGAGTGTTAATCACTTCTAATGGTCTAGCAGGATTGTCTGGCAGTGAGGGACTTCTTGATTTGAGAGCTGGACACTGAAGGGAAAAACCACGGTTCCTATTCAAGAGTTTATCTGAGAATTTATTCATTTTTGCAATGAGGGGAGTATTGTATTTTAATGGTTTTCAATGAAACGCAATTTTACTAAAGGAGGAAAGCCAGGGGTTCTGTTCACAAAAAATATGTAAAAAACCCCCTTGTGAGTCGCAGGAACAGGAACAAAGACAAAACCGCAATTTGTGCATAAAAATTAAAAAGAAATGAAAATCATAAATGTAAGGCAATATCCATAGCTGTCAGTCAGATGATAATATGGAAGCCTTAACCTCTTTTCCTATCTACTTTTTTGTGCCTTAGTATAATTTTGTGTGCTACTGCCATACTTACAGAGAGACAGTAACTTTGGTTTTACTTTTGGATCATTGCCAGTTCATTGGCCACTGTTGTCACTTGTGATTTCATGGAGCTATAATTGTTGGGAAGTAACTTTGCTGTTGTTTTAACCAGCAGCACTTAGCTGCACGTCTGTATTAATAAATATTGTCCCAGTCCTTCAGGGAGTTCTGGTAATTTTTCTGGGGGTTCATTCAATGTTGTCTTCTACTCATTTCAGGTTATTGAAGGAAAGCTGGCTCCTTTCTTGGGGAAGGTGATCAAGTTTGCCACCTCTCATGTGTACAGCTGCAGCCTTTGTAGTCAAAAGGGTTTCATCTGTGAGATTTGCAACAACGGAGAAATTCTTTACCCCTTTGAGGACATTTCTACAAGCAGGTACTGTAATGTCAGTCATACATTTGGCTCACATATCATATCCTTGTCAATTCTCAGTCTTGTGACCTCTAATTTAAATAACTAGGGGCTGGATACCACTAATGCACATATCTGGGCAGTTTCACTATATTACTGGTCTGGGGAGGCCACCATGAACAGACTTGGAAATAGATGGGAAGAGCTACTTCCCAAAGCCCTTTAAGTCTCAGAACAGCAGTTCCAAAAGGAAAAAGTCCCCAGTGGCACCACACAGTGTGATCTATCCAAAGCTCTTCTGAGTTTGCAAAATATCCTGAAAAGTCAGGAGAGTTCTCTGGAGTGATCACAGGCATCTTTCTGGTATCTGATGTCACTGGACCCATGATGTACTGGGATTGTCCATTATAAAACAATAACCATCTATTCTGAAGTGTTTTCTCCATGAAATGTTATGTCTAATTCTCTGCTTTCTCTGTCCATGATCCTCTATGTCTATGTATGTGAGATTTTTTTTAATAACATTGCTATTCTGAGGTGGTTACAAAATAAATATAAGTGTATGCCAGTCCTAAGCCAAACAAAAGAACCTTTATTTCACATTATATGGAGTACTGGATGCCAGATCAGGGACAGGAGTTGCATGGGAAACCTAGAAGCAAAATGGGGGAAACCAGAGCAGACTTGGCAATGCAGCAACGTTACTTCTCTTTTTCAAATATATCTTGGATTTTGAATAAAGGAATTTTTTTTTTTTTTAACTCAACAGAAAGACAGTATATCTGACAGCACAGCATTCCTCCATAGATGTGGAGGAATTTCTGGCTGTTTCAAATGCAGTCATTTTAATTTGTTCTCCAAAGTGTTCCACTGAAGGGAAAAAAAAATAATGAAGAGCCACCTTTGGAAACAATCAGGACAGCCTGTTAAAAGGGCTTCATTATGAATATGATTCCCCTGTGTGCACAAAAATGTTAAATTACAAGTAACCAAGGACTACTCTTCAGGGATTTTCAGCCTAACCTGAGTTTCAAAGACTGTTTGCACATTCTTTTCTAGACTCTTATTCTAAAAAATGCACTGACAAAGCAGTGGACATAAGCTAAACAAGGTGTGCAGCTGAGCTCTGTAAATGGTTTTCAAGAAAGAATGTATCTAGGGTGCATGGTGAGATAGACGAGAGAGACTAAGATGACATAAAACATAAGATGTCTATTGAGGCTGTATAAAAGGCGATTGAAGATATTCCCGAAAGATTGATGAGAACATGTAAGAACATCTGGGAAGACAGGCTTACTTGAAATGTCTGTGCATTTGATTTGTCTGGGGGATTTTTGGTCACAAAAACATTGTTGAGTGTGTATTGTTCCCCCGCCCTTCAGCTGAGATCAGACATACCTTGCAATTACAGAGTTTAAAACCTTCTGGAATCAAATAGTATTTGTCAGCAGTTCAGTGAAAGCCAAAGGAAGCTGCTCTAGCTCCTGGTTTTATGTGAAGTAGAAGCCAGAAAGGACTTTTGTTCATGTTTCACAATTGTGAAGTCGTGGTTGATGTCATGCCAAAGACAGCAGTCTTTGTTAATGATTTTAATTAAAACACAATCAGCATGAAAAGTTCTCCAGTATTTCTCTTTCTTATTTTGTCAGAGGTCATTCTCCTTACTCCTTTTGTACTCCTTATCGCTAAACCTTGGTTTTATCCCCAGCATTTTCCATTTCCCTTCCTAGTTAGTTTTCTCATTACTGCTCGTGTGTGCACGTGCACCTCTGTGAAAGTAGCCAGATTAATTCAGTTCCTTTTTTTTTTGCTCTTTTCCACCTTCAAGCTGGAGGCAAGTCATGCCAGCAAAAGGAGCTTGTGTGTTTTGCTGTTCCATCAGCCACAAAGCAGCGAGGGAGAAGGCCAGATAGAGGGGGTTTGTGTTTGCTTCCATCTGTTATAGATGAGAGAGATTTGGGAGGTAGGTGTGCTGACCGCTGCAGTGACAGGTGTAAGGCGAGGAGGCTGGTTAGAAATAAGTAGACGTAGAGAGTAACCTGTGGCAGATGGAACAGCAAGTCACGAAAAGTTCACGTGAAGACTTGGGATTATACCTGACATTTCTGATGACATGTCTTCAGCTTCCCATTTGTTAAGTGACATACAGAGCTCTGAGTAAACAGATCAGACTTGTGATTTAGTTCCAATATTCTGAGTCCACAACGTGCATTGAGAATTCCCTTTCTCCATCCTGTTTTTCTGGAATTGCTGTCTACAGCATAGTATTAACGTTTTGTTCTCAGTACTAGACTGCCAAGTACCCTGGCTGTAGCTGCTGAGTTAAGAAGAGAAGAGCAGCAGACCTCTGAAGACCGTCTTTTTCCTTCTTGCTTTTGAATGTTGCTCATTCACTTTTGAGCGTGCTACTAATTCTGCCAGCAAACTGGGCTGTGAGGTTAGAAATACTTGAAGGTGGGTGCATGACAGCTTTTGCAAACTTCACCTCCCTGTTGAATGTTTGAAAAGTGAAGTCTCTCTGGTGTGTGTCTGTGTTGAGAAGGCATTTGTTTTTCTGGCTACCCCCTGACCTTTCTCACTCTTTAGAGAGAAGTATGACAGCTGTCAGAGAGGCCATTACAATTCCAAGGTGGTTCTCAGCTGGCTGTTACCTTTCCATCTTCATGGTCTCTTAGGTCAGTTTTGAGGTGGAGAGTGTTTCTCTCCAAAATATTCTCAGCAGTTTCTGGAGCAGTAGGAATTTATGAAGGATGGGTCTTCTTTAGACAGATACAGCTGAGAGAAAAGGAGGGCCCCTCTTGAGGGCTGGGGTTTTCTCTTTGGTCAGGTTATTTGCTTGAGAGTCATTTTTGTCAGTCCTTGAGCAAACAGAGTGAATACCTGGGTTATGCACTCCTCGGGGTTTGAATACACACATATTACATACCCTTCTCTCACTAATCAGCATGACACATTCCTTTGTTGGCAAACGGTTCCAAAACAAACACAATCAGTTCAGTTAATTAGCGGGTCTGTGGGCTGTGCTTGGCAGGCTCTTTACATCCTGCTCAACAATACAGCGCAACAGTTTGCTGCCTTGAATGTAAGGGTGGGCTCACAAAGTCATAAGCTTTCTAATGATACTTCCTTTCTGTGGCTTTTCTTGGGAGGTGGCCATTCTCCACAGAGTGTAATGAAAGCTGTGGTTCAGTAGTTAAACAATTTCTTAAAAATTGTCCCATCCCTTTGGATGCCTCTTCCAGTCAGTTTGATTCCTCTGTCCCTCTCATTTTCTTCTTTTCTGTCTTACCCATATTTATGTAACAGTTCATTAGGGTTCTTTCTAAATTTCACAATTTCAGCATCTTTTTGAGGGCCTTTAAATCATGAGAACTATATTTAAAACCTCCTGAGTTAATTGCACATTTCATGGAGCAAACTGCCAGTTAATGTAAACTCTCACGGCCCTGCTTTTGCTGGAGCTGTGGCAACTTAAGCGACCTGAGCATCTACCTCCTGTTTTTATTTCTTGGACTAAATTTGCCCTGGGCTTAAATTTAGCAGATAAAAGTATAAAATTGTCCTATTATATCACTAATTTCATTTTAGAAGTATTGTGAAATGAGTTTAAATATCCCTGGTTATAAATTGGTTTGTTAGAGCTATCCTTGCCCATTTGTAGCAGCCAGGCACTGCCCCTCAGTTTGTTCTAATACTCCTTGTTCTTGTTCTTCATTAACATGGTGAAAAGTTTTTGTTTCTTTCCCCTAAAATAAAAATAAAAAAAGCAGAAGTGAAAAGAAGATGCCTATGTAGTGGTACTGTTGTCTATAATATGTGGCTGTATTTGTTTTATAACCGAGAACAATTTTTAACAAGTCTGAAATCTTAAGGAATACTGAGAAAAATACCATTGGAATGGGAATAGAATTATTCATTAAAAAGGATTTTCTGTCCAATTAGATAATTGAGTAATTATAGTTACAGTTAAGATTATTATATGCTACCCAGTTCATAAAGTTTTGGTCTTGCCTGTGTGTCAGCATCCTACTGCCTACTTTCACAGGCAATTTGTTGTGTTTAGCTGGTAAAGTTACTTGCTTGGTTAAGAACTATTTAGTCAATTCCTTGCCTTTTATGTGGTGTCTATAGATGTACGTGAACCATTGAGAGTTGCTCTTTTGTGTTCGTATTCATTTATCAAGGCCAAACTGTTTTCACTTTGCAAAGTTAGTTTGTTCTGCAGATCAGTTAAGACATGTAGAGACCTTTTAAGATACAAACCAGAAGACCCAAGTTTAAAATAGATGTGCCGCAGAACAGGCTTGACTATATCAGCCAGCTTGGATGCCTCTATAATCTTTGGCCACCATCCTGATAAGACCTATGAATGTACTTAACTTTACACGTAGTGAGAAGTCTTACTGAAGGCTCTGAGGCTGTGCTTAACTTCACGTGCATGCCAGAGTCTTTGCAAGGTTACAGATCACCATGTTATGGATGCTGTGTCACTGGACGAAAATGGCTGTAAGCATTTGGGAGAACGTTAAAGATAGATATTAGGTGGAGAGACTGAAATACGTAGTACAGAGCATTTGCAGGAAATACCTTGGCGCAGGTCAAAGGCATCACTCAAAGTACATCATTTTCCCTCTTGCTTTGATTAGTTTGTTTTATGCTAGACAGCCTTTCCCCAAGCCCAGTTCCCCTGAGCTGTGTTAGTAGTTTAGTACCTAATTTTTGAAAGAGCTTAGCTTATCGGATGTTGATAATTGATTCAAAGCACCCTGAAGTGATATGCTCAGCTTCTTTAAAGAAACGTAGGCACTTAAGTAGATGCTAAGTTCTCTTGATAATTTAATTTCAACTGAATCTATCAAAACTGGTCAAAATCTTCTGGCCTAGGTCTTCTGTTTTTTATCTGTGCAGAGTCGTGCAGTAATGTTATATAGAATACATAAAAAGAAAGAGATAAAATATACTGGTTTTTTTTTTTTATCAAGCACTGTATTTTGGAACTGAGTTAGCTTTAGAGGTCATTTTTACCTGCCTCATGTCTAGAACGTTCAGTGTAAAGGCAGATGTTTATTTCAAGTAGGAAGGTCTCTGCAGTGCTGCCTTGTGCTCTTCCCTGATGGCTGAACATCAGCCATTTCACTTCCACTTTTTATTTTGCATCTTCCCTCCTGTGCCATCGTCCTCACTCTAGATATTTCCAACTTGCCAATCAAGACCTTTTTATTTTTCCTTCTCCTTCCTCATGCAAATTCCCCTTTTAAGATAGACTTCTTCATCTCCTAGATGCAGTTCCTTGTAGACAAGACAAGAGCTTGTCAATTGCTTTTTAGCCCATGAAAGTACACTGCCAACTCTTAAGTGGTCAGAAATTCTAAGGTTACCTTAATAATCTTCTTGTTTATATACTTACTTTATTTTTTAAAATGTTAAGTTCCTTTTTTCTATCTTGGGTCCAGATAGGCATGCCTTCAGCATTACGGTAGAGCTACAAAGTCCAGGTGCCTTTGCCTTTCTCTTTTATTGAAAGCATAAATCCTGGCTTAATCACGGGATTTCCAGACCTGAGACTTAGAGAAAAAAGCAAAATACTAGAATCATGCGGTCAACTTACAACAGTTGAGGACAGTATGTTAATATTACTGTTACTGGTATTGCCCTGACTCTTTGCTTCTAGGTCTTCAACCACCACTTTGTGAATACAGTTCATTAATAACAGGGGAGGTAAAGGAGCTAGGTCCAGTGCATGGCATGGCAGCTAGCAGAGGATATATATGTAAGCGATGGAAACACTTGAATCTCTGTGGCATCTCAGTCTCTCCAGTGGTTTGCAGGTAGTAGATCTACCATGTGTAGGGCTTTTCCCCATTTCACTGACTAAAGTGTAATCACGTGAGTTTCAGGTTAAATGTTTTATTCCTGATTTTAGTGTCCCTTTACTGATTTCTTATGAACTGCTGTGCACAGGCTACATTACTTGGCTTGGCATCTCTGAACTTAGACAACTTGCGAAGTGCAGTACCGAGGTCGAAATATACGTAGGTAAGCATAGCATAAATCCCTGCAGCCACAGCTGGGGGGAGAACTGAGGACACGATTCCCTCCTTAATCAGGAGGATCAGAGCTCTGCAAAGAGGGGTTTGGGAGCTGTAGGATCCCTTTGCTCCTGCTTGACCCTGCTGCCATGCTGCAGTGCAGTAACTCAGCCTGTGTACACAACTCGGGAGGAGAGCAGGTGATTAAATCAAGCTCTGCTTCTTGTTCAGCCCCAGCCTGTAACAAATTTTTCCGTGAGCATCCAAAATGAAGTCCCATTCCACAATTTCTCTGGGTCTAGCAGTGGAGGAATTGATACTGAGGCTCCTCCTCACCGGTAGAGCACTGGTGGTTTTCTCTCCCCTCCAGTGAGCTGCCCATGTTTCCCTCATTTGTGAGGTTTAATATCTCTGACCACTTTGCACACTTGTTGGATGCAGTTGACCTTGGCAGTGGGTGCCAGCATGACAGGACAAGGGGCAAGAGGCAGCACAGACAAGGAGGCACCCAGGGGCAAGCCCTGGGTGGCAGAGCCAGGACAGGGGCTTATTCATTCATCTTCCTCCCCTGCCTGAGGTGCTTCTCCAGCCGCTCAGTCTAACCCATGCTGGGTGCAAGGGAGCAGATCCTGGTCTGGCAGTTTTCATGCAGGGACACAGCGTAGCTTGTTATGTGGCCATCCCGGGGTGGCATTACTAGAGCAGCAGTGGTGGTCTTGGTCACAGATGCCGTGTCAGGCTGTGTTTAGACTGGTCCCTCCAGCTGTTCCAGAGGTGCAAACCACAGGCCCTTTGCTTGGAGAGTCCCATCAGTGCAGGCTGCTGGTCGCTGTACACCCCTTGCTAGCTGCTGCCTGTGACCCCCTCGGCATCGGTTCCCCCAGCACACAAGCTGGGCCGATGGTTGACAGTTACAGTTATTTCTGCTGGTTCTGTGCCCTCCGGCGCCAGCCCAGGACCCGGCCGTGCCGTTATAAACGAGGAGCGTCTTCAAGCTCTGCTCCGAATCAAGGGCAGCCCCCATCTGATGAGCAGGTATATGGAAAGGAAAACTATGATTATGCTTTGAATCACCGCTGGCTCCCTGGACACTGAATTAATCATTTAGAGTGAATTTCAGACATTTGTATTAATTTGAGGGGCTGGGTAGTGGGGTCTGCTCTGTTTTTGTTTGGACTTTTTTTTTTCTTCTTGAGAGGCAAATTTTTCAAAAGCAAGTCCGAAGTAGTAACAGTTTTAAAAAAAACCAAACCAAACAAAAACCAAAACCCTGCGTTTAGTAAAGACTGTGTGTCATATAAGGCGTTATCCTAACAAGCTCCTTACAGGGACAAATCAATGTCATATTAGTGCCAACTTTCTTCCATTCTTTTACTACATGGGCATCCCTCCCTAGGCAGGCTCCTGCCTTGGTTCCTAGGCAACTGTAATAATATTGCTGCATGTGTGTGTCAGGCATTGATTGGCTTTGGGGCTTTTTTTGTGTTGTAAGTGAACACAGGCTAGTCCATTTTCTTTTTCTTTGTGTTCGGCTAAAGTCTCTGAGAGTTTTGAAGGACGCGTCTGTGATATTCACAGCTGAGCAATTCAGAAACACTTGCAGACGGGCACACGTGCGTAGCGTGGGACAGTGATCATGCTGGAGTCTCTAGGCAAGGCTTACTTCAGCTACTGTGGTTTGCTCTGGGGCATTTTTTAATAGCCAGGTTACAGGTGGCTTAGTATTTTGGGTGCTTGATGAACATACAGCTTCATCTAAAGAGAACACAATGAACAACCCCGTTTTATCTTGGTTTTACTCTACATGAAGGGAAAGAAAAAAAAGTGCTAGTCAATGAAGGGTTCAAATCCTTACTGACATTCATTTTAAAGGATTACTCACTTGAGCAAATGTGTGCAAGGTCTGGCACAGAGGAAGTGCGTTTTTTAAATGAAAGTTAACACTAAATAAAATTACAAGAGAAAGGATGGTGGGTGCATACAGGACTGCAATGAGACTGGGGAGATCTTTGCCCTTCTCAGCTCTTCCAAGAGCTCCTGGCTGACCTTGAGCATGCCAGTTCACCTCTTGTTTCCCAGTTGTGAGGTGGGAATGGCTGTATGTCTGTCATCCGCTGTTTGTTCATTTCAGGGATGAACAGCACAACCATGAGCTGCTTTGATTCCCCACCTGGTGTTTGGAAGGCAGATGGGTACAGCGCACATGCATGGTACTGAAGCTGTCCTAATAAACCTTGCTAGTTCCAGCAGCTTCATCCCAACGTGGTCTTGACAGTCTGTCAACCTGTAAGGTTTCTAGGAGACAGATAAAACTGTCTTTCAGATGACATCCTGGGCCACCAGTTGATCATCCCTGGTTTATTTTGTTCTGCTCTAAGGTGGAAGGTCTTTGAGGCCTCTCTGTGTTGCACTGCCTTCTTTGGGCACCTGATTTTACCTGTGAGCACCTAAATGGTGGTGCAGCACAGAGGGGAAATATGAGTATAATCAATTGATTGTGCAGAATCTAGAATTAATTGAGCCGTAGGCCCATGAAATACATGTGGGAAGCATGAAAACAACTTCCCAAAATTTACAGTTTACCAAATATTGATTTGCAGATGTTTTAAATGCCCAGACTTAACGGGATATACTAACATTGTCATTTCCTCAGCATACAAGGAATGATTTTATGCTTTTAATATAGAAAGGCTTTTATTTTGTAACTGGTAATGATAATAAGAGCATTATAATGCACGTCTGGCTGTGGAGAGTTTTGCCCTTTCTCTTGTACACTTTTCAGTGCAATTGAAAATATTTAGAGGATTGAATAATTCCCTGCATTTTTGTTACTCTGGTGTTCAAACAAGTAAAACATCGTAAAAAATAAAACATCCTCTGTAGTCTCAACAGAAATTGAGTCAGTCAAGAAAGAGGAAAAAAAGAGAAAACACTGAAATAGAGAGGAAACTATTTCAAGTGCCTTCTTAGAAGGCTGAAAGTCTGTATGAAAACAACATGCAGTGTTCACCAATTCTTTAAATAATGTTTGAAAAATAGCAAGAGGCTGTTAATGTGCAGTATCGCAATATAATTCATTAAAGAAGGAAACATGAAAGACCTGAATGGCTTTACAGGCTCATCAGCGTATTATCCATGGTGTATGGAAGTCTCACAAAAGATGCAGGGATTTTTTTGGCTTCTAGCCAAAGAAGTCGTCAGGATTCAGAAATAGTACCTGAACTGTGAATTACCTATGATAACAACAAGGGTTAAAGAAGAGATATCTAAGTGTAGTGAACTATTACGTGAGCCTTTCACAGACTGCAAAAACATGTTTCCCCAAAGGCAGGCCACGAACAGCATTGCCCCCTCTTTCCCGGTGACTGAGTATCTTTAGCGATGAGGGGATACCAGCATGAAGTGAAGGCTGACCCAGGTGGCCTCTCTACCTGTCCCTGCGGAGAGCAAGAAGCAGCTTCGTTCTCCAAGTCAGAGCACTGTTCTTGCAGGCTGCTGTTTTGATGTCATCTGCACCCCACTGTTGGGGCTAGGAGTGCATCAGCCTTCACCGAGAAAGTAGAAAATTGGTCGTCAGAGAAGCAGTCAGGGGTGGACCGATGTGGCCACCACCAGAATGGGCCAATGATGGTCATGATGGCTGCTGGTGCAGTGGACTTGGAGATGCGGGGCTGTCTTTTTGCACTGCCTCTGGTTAGTGCCTGACAGTGTGGGACCTGTCAGAGCTTCAGCTATTGCGCCAGCTCTGATAAATAACAGTGCAGACATTTCTCTCTTGGTTCTGAGTGACATGAGAGAAGTTTGTTAATTTTTTTCTAATGAGCTTATCTCTGAAAAATGAATTCATATTAATTTAAACGCCATCAATCTTGGTTTCCTCTGCTGATGGCCTTTGATGGGGGAGAGCAGATGTGCTGGCTCCTCTCTCATCCCTCTCCATCCATTTTAGCAGCAATTTTTTATAAGTTTTGTCACCTCCATGCATACTGTGGAGAAATACTGAGCGAGCATAGGGAGTGGCAATGTGAGAGCGCAAAATTACACTCCTCATCAATCATTACCCTCTAGCAACTTCCAGGGCACTGTAAATTGCTGACTAACAAGGGAGAATTAGTTTGATAAAATCACCATTAGTGTCAGTTGAGAATGATGTAAAGTTTTAAAGACACTGCTGTCCTCTCTGTCTCTCCTTCATCCATTAGTGTGTCTGTTCATGGAGATCCCAATCCAGCAGAGCACGTAAACACATGCCTAATTGTAGGCAGATCAGTAATCCCAAGGAAATCACTGGGATATGAGTCCTAAGCATGTGTTTATGTGCTTCACTGGATCAGGGCCATAACACGCACTCTCTGAGCACAGAAATGATACATATCTCTGTGTGAACCAGTTTCTTGATTTAAAATGAGATTTAGGCTCAATAGCTGGACTTAGAAATATGACAGTTGAGTTTTACAGCAAGAGAGCATAGTAGTTATGCAACATTATACTTAGCTTCTTTAACTTTCCTTTTCTTACTTGTTATTTGAGTTTTATCAGTTTGTGCTAGCTAGCAACATGCCTCTCTAAGCCTCTGCACAGCCTTCTCAAAGCTTTGCAGTCACTAAAATTTAGACCACATTTGGACCCATGCATAAAAAAGTGCGACCAAATCAGGAACAGTTTTTTAAAACTTACAGGTGAGGTGCAGATGCAGGTAATATAGCTATCAGGTTGTGTTAGCTTATGGACTTCTCTTAGTAGGACAAATTTGCCTTTTGACTTCTCAGTGCTTGGGGTTTGTTTCTTCACGTTTTCAATATTTCCTCACAGACTTGAAGACAAAACCCTTATTTCTAAGGAAAAAAAAAAAAACAACAAAAAAAAACCCCACAAACAAAGCCAACACAACAAAAAAAGCTCAAAGCAAACAAACAAAAACCCCACTAAAGATATAACAATGGACACTTGGATCTCATGCAGTCATTTGACTATCATAGCTGTAAGAAAGGATAAGTGCAAGGCATTTCAAGACTTCCCACAGAATCACCGGGGTGACCAGTGCCCCTCATTTGGATTTCAAAATTGCTCTGAAGTTTGATGTTTTGTTGCTTTCATGATTTGATTATCCAACTGGAATCTTTGTACCTCTGACACTGTCATCCCTTTATTTTGTCATTTGGTTACAAAGCTGTGGTGACTTATCACTACAGATAGTTATTTGCATCGAAAGGCTGACAGTGTCCAGCTGTGTAGTTGTAGCCCTCTCCGTGATCACCACGTTTCAATGCTCCACAGCCATCTGGAACTGGGGCTTGATCTACTGTGATGTTGCATCCATTGCCTCAGAGTGCCCCAAAAGTAGTCCAGTCATCTTGTTCGAGCAGTTTGTTTGAAGTCATAATATCACATTTGAGAATGGAATAGCACAGCTTTGAATGCCAGAAGTGCTAATTGCGATGATCTAGTGTGATCTTCCACAGGACACAGAACAGAAAATATCACCTACCTCTGTTTCATTTTTTACTTTGTGGAACAACTTCTTCTCCTGCTGTTGAAGTGGACTGTACTTTACTCCTTCCATAACAAGCTAACCACTGGAACTTCAATGAGGAACATGTTGTATCTTGACTGCTGCAAATGCTGAAATGTGTCTTAATGGAAATGAATGTTGTTACTTTTCCTTTACAAACCAAAGCAGCAAACTTGTCTTTCATAAAACAAAATCGATGTCTATTCTGTGATAGACTTGAATACTAGTTAATAGGAAGATAAATATTAATCCTTCTAAAAATTTATGTCTGTGAAGCAGAAGTGCTGGGACAGATTCTCAGCAACTGCAAGTGAATGCAAGTCAGTTTTAGTGGTCCTGAGTAGCTTTACACCAGCAGAGGTGTTGGCAAGCCAGTGTCTTTTACAGCTCCACTCTTTTGAAACATAGCACTCCTTGAGTTACCAGAACTGTTTGAAGGAATATCTACTGCTCACAGTCCATGTAAAGTCCATTGCACACTCTCATCCTATTTTGTCATTCAATTTTGACACTAATTTATCTTTGCAGGTGTGAAAGCTGTGGTGCTGTGTTCCACTCTGAGTGCAAAGAGAAGGCAGTACCGTGCCCAAGGTGTGTGCGTAAAGAATTGCAGAAGAAGCAGAAATCCTTCTGGAGGCGACTGAATATGGACGAAAACTTTGAAGAGTCTTGCAACATGTTTGAGTTGTCGTATCAGAACACATGAGTTCTGTAAGGTGGTGGCCAGCCTGAAGAGAATCCATTTCCCAGCTGCCAGCTCAAGCAACTTCTGAGCTTAGCCAGGCAGAAATCTTGCAAAATAATATCTGACCTTCTTCATCTGTGAATAGCAGCTGCCAAAGTGGCCATAAAGCCTTGTTGGCTTTAAAATACCCATGGCTAAACTGCATTTTGCGTTGGAAGTCCAGCCGCTAGCTCTCATACAAAATGTGGTTTACTTGAAATGCTTTAGGTCTAGCTAATTAAGCACCCAACTTTTTCTTTTCCACCTCTGGAGAAGACTTTTTCCTCAAGGCAGAAAATATTTGCTGCCATGACCACATTATTTTTTATGTTGCTCATTTAGAATCGATGAATCATCTACTTATTTATGTGTATCATTTATTTATTATTAGCCTTGGGAGAGGTTCTGGTGAGGTGTTTCACAGAACCCAATAGGGCAGGAATGATTTTAAACCCACCTGCTCCTTCTGATATGGACGCGTGGTTCCATTTCCTCATTTCCAGAGAGCTATTTTTAAAGGATCGGTGCATTTACATGTCATTCCTCCCTGAGGAAAGAAAAGTATCTCCCATCAAACCTTATTGAGGGTGCTTGCAAACATAAGAAGCAGAATAATTCCTTCAGCTATGTTTATACATTTATAACCACCCCAGTGAACTATTCCATATGCAGATAAGCAGGGGACTTGCTACTGTTTTTGTTCAGGCTGGGTATATCAGTCAAGCTCTGTCACCTAAGCCCATTGAGTTTTACTCTGGTTATTCTTGATCAGTGTAAGGCCACATCCTCATCTCCAGTAATGTGATGTTCGTTCTGACCTCCTGCTAGTCTTACTTTTAAAGGCATTTTAAGTGGTTTTGGTTTTATTTCATGAAGTTTACTTTAAATGTTTCTCTAACCTGAACCTGTTAGACTGATAGTCAGGAAAGTGTCTTGCCCACGTTAGTTAGAAAATGCCTCCAAAATTGTGACACGCCGGTTTGCTGTGCTCGTGTGCAATTTGTGTCCTGTGTTCTCTGCGAGCTCTAAGGGATTTCGGTGGTGGAGAGTGAAGTTCCTTGAGGTATGGTTCTGCTCCACACACCTGGAACACAGGGAAGTATTAAACATGTTAAATTACATATATTATGAAAGGGGAGTACGTGATAGATGTAACTGGGGAGATATGTGTCATCACTGGCAGTATGTTTAATTCATTTCGGCTTCACCTCTGGTGAGCACTTAGAGATCCTCCTCCCTCCAATCCACATTCTTAGCTCTTTCTGTAGACCCTGCAGTAATGTGTGTATTACATACCTACGAAAGCATTCACGTATATATACACATACATCTATATACAGAAAGCAAATATGGTTTCACGAGAAAAAAGCCGGTCACGTGCATGTGTATTTTTTCCTCTCTTCTCACATAGGTTTGTGAAAATGCAGAATACTGATCTTTGCTTCCTATATAATCTGCAGGCTGTTGTATTTAAGGCAGAAAGCAGTCTTGATCATTGAAGCACCTTGAAGTATTTTAAATAAAAGACCAGGGTACATCATGCTTACATACAAAGGTGGAATGCTACAATGAATTGCCTTATACTGGAGCATAAGTGGTTACCTTTTCCAGCCTCCACTCAAAGAAAGTAGCTGAATCTGAGCTTTCTCAAATTTGAGTGCAACTACTATATATATAGAAGCATGTTTATATCTGTATACATTAGACAACCAGTGCCTTTCTTTTCCAGAAGTTCTTCTCGCAGTGGGATTCTTTGGAAGAAAGTGAGGGTTTTTCCATGTTCTTGGCAAAGTAGTATAGGGATTCCCATATTTAATAAACCAATACACCTTTGTCACTAAAATTAATACTTCTCTACACAGGGATGTCTCTGTCTCAGCGCACTGTTCCTCATGTGAAATGAGTTGCTTTCGGCTATCATCCTTAAAGATATAATGTTCCTTGCAAGTCCATTCCCAGGTGAAGAATTCCCTGCATGTTCACAAATGCAAACACTGGGGAAGTATTGTGGAATTAGTCATGCAAACAGGAACTGCCGTGGTGCTGGCTGAATAAACAGTACGCTCCTATGTTTTTCAGCATGTGTCACTACAGCTACTCCTGTGGCAAAGCCAGTAGCTCTGAAACTGTCAGAATCTGGCAGGTACTATTTTGAATTAGCTCTAGACATAATGGTGAGTCATTAAAGAAAAAAAAAGGTGGTGTTTTTTGTATCATCATGCTCTGGTATTTAAGATACTTTACAGCACTGGTTCGTGTCCTGCTCAGTTTAGAGAAGGCTGCTTGTGTGCACTGTCAAAAACCTTATGGAGTGAAGGAATCAAGGTTCAGACATTGCAAACTATTAGCTACTTTGATGGACGTCTCCAAAGTAACAGTCATGTGGGTGGACAGATACTCTAGTTGAATTCTGGAATAACAACATAGGCAGCATTACAGTTACTCTGGATTTGTACAAGTATTACAGATGGTTTCTTTGCTAACTGAGATTTACAGGAAACAAAAAGAGTATGATGTCGGCAGAACTGTTGGGATTAGTCATGGGTCCAGAACTACTGCCACTACTAACAGCAAAGAGCAAAAGCATATTGTTACGATATGCTGGCAGTGCCCGAAGCTTTATGTTAAAGGATACTGTACAGTACACATCAGATTATTTCTTTAAAGTCCAACATTGTTGTAAACAAGCCAGTTTCTAAAATGGATACATATTCATTTCTACCTTGGAAGAGTAATATAGCTTCTCGTCGTAGCTGTAGGAGTAGAACGTAATGTGGAAGATGCTGTCCTCTCAGGGTTGCGTAGCTCCTATCCAAAAAAAGTTATTCCCTATGAACAGATAAAATAAAGTCTTCTATTACTGCCTTTCGTAAGCATCATGAAAGGCTTGATCTTCCCTCAGAAGGTGCCGATGCAGTAGAAACAAGCCCTATTCATTTTTCAGGACTGCAAGGCAAAAGAATAAACTGAAAGTACTGCTCACGTTACTAACTCTCAAAAAGACCCAACTTAGTTTTCCTGCAAGAGCCATCTGCTAGCAGGAGCCTCAGCCTGGGGTTCTGTAGGTGGTTTGGGTTCCAGACAGCGCTGTACCCCTTGCGTGGTTGTCTCTGCTGTGCTGACAGTGCTACGTGCTGGTCCCCACTGCTGCTCTTTCCCCATTCTGCAGCCCACAGCCTCCACGGGCCTCTGCTCTGCAGACTTCTGGGTGGGCATCAGCTGGAGAAGTACCTGGGGTCTCTCCAGATTGCACAACTCTCTCCCCCCACATGGACAGATGAAATTACATATTAGTACTTCTAGTCTCATCCCACCCACGCATGAAATAAATTTGAACCATAGCATTTCATTGTGAATCAAGAATAAAACGTGCTGTTTGTCTCCTTCACAGAGAAGGTGCTTTCATAGCTGATGGGGGAGGAATTGATCTGTAGATCCAGTTACTGCTTTTGCTTGTTCAGAACTTGTAATCAGCGTAGAAATAGGGTGCTTCGCTGCAATGGGCCATAGCCTGACCCTCTACAACTACTTAGAAACTTCTCATCTCAGTTTAGTTAGTCTGAGATTATTTTAATCTAGGACACTGTAGAGATCCTTATTCAGGTCTCTTTTCCTATTAACCCTGACCCTCTAGCTTTTCTTTAATGGGGAGAAGGACCTACCTAGGGGATGCAAACCACAGTTGGTTTTTTTCAATATTGTCAACCTGTAAGGGAGACATTTGGATCCTTTATGTAGAAATCTTTCTCTTGCTTTTCTTTGTCTGTCTTAGGTGATGAAAAATGATGATTTTGTGATGTGACACAATATCCTGTCTGGCACATACCAATATGAGGTCATTGCTGGGATGATAGGAGTTGGCAGTTGTGAGGATTTCCTATAGAAGTGAGAGAAGGTACTTGTTGGTGAGGAGCTTGAGTTTTTCACAATGCTCCACGGGCTCTGATGGCCCTGTTACGGGTGAGTCATCAAGGTACCTCTACAGCTCTTCTTACCAAGATTTTTCTTAGTATCAGGATACTGTGTGTATTATAATGGATTGATGATAATGTCCTGAAAGACACTCTTTTTAAAAAAAAAAAAAAGCAGAGGATGTCTGTTTACAATGAAATGGGGAAGGTGAACTGTTGTATTTTGCTTTTTCCCCACAGCCACAGAAGCCACCGAGTTTCCTGGGCTTCCCCAGGTCACAGCCTGGATTGCAGCTGACTGTTGATCTGTGTAAAAGAAATGTAATCTAATAATCATCACAATCTCCTCTCCTTTTCTTTCTGCTGCTCAGCTGCAAGCCCCCTCTTCCTCTCCCTGTCTCTGTCCCTGTCTTTGCTCACAGTGCTGAGCCTACAGCGAGACTTTGAGCTTCGTAGCTCATTCAGTTGCTTTTGAACCAGTCGTGTCTGATCATTCTCTCCTTCGTAATTTGCCTTCCAATTTTCCCTTCCCAGTAGGAGTGCCTTACAGTACTGTATATTAGTGTCTATCTTCCTGTTTTGGATTTCCTGGTTGAATCTGCTGTTCGATTAACTTGTAGGCTCAAACTCCCGTGGCTGCGCATGCTCTTTTGCAGGGGTGGCTGAGTAAATCACTTTGCTTGTTCTGCCCTCGTGAAGTGAGCTTTACAGGCTGCATATGCCAGCTCTGAAGACACCAAGCTGCATGGAAACCCCTCTACTTTTGCTCAATTTGGTGCCTTAAATTTTCAAAAGCGAAGAATTTTGTCGGGAATGCTCTGCCGTGATGCAGCGTGTTTGGCATTGGAGCTCAAAACCCTTGCTCATAGCAGTTTCCATCTTGCTAGGAGTGGTGCCCATAAAATTTATTTACTGTCTGTGCTTTGAGAGGGAAACATGAGAAAGGGCAGCATGGCGATGGCATTGGTTTTTATTATCTGTATTTTGGAGACTAGCTGGGCTTCTCTTCAGCCTGAAATGTGGTTGTGGTTTTGTGAGACCTTCAGGAGCTGTACATGCGTAATAATGGCAAGCACTGGGCATTAAAACAGGATCAGGTCACGTGCCTCCTGGAGCCACTGGCCAGCCCGTGCCACGTGGCAAGGGACTCCCGTATGGCACTCCCTACCCGCACAGCACAGCCGGGTCCGGGGCTGTGGGAGTGAAGACATTTCCTCAAAGTTAATTTTATTGCAGCCTGGTTCCCTGAAGGCTGACCCGGTGAGGGTTTGGTCAGCATTACCTTAGAGAGGGGGTTAACCTGCTTCAATTTTAGCATTATTTGCTGAAGTCTGTGGGCAGCTCTTCCAGCATGTGTTAGCCCTGGGCGAATGTCCATTCTGACTGTGATCTGTTAAGACCGTGTCTGACAGCAGCAGTTGCTGCATTTTAGCAGTGTAGTGAGGAGACAGCCCAGATGATAATGTGCAAAGTCCTTCCTTTACTTGAAAGCCTTGTTGTGCACGAACTGGCTTGGGTCATATCTTAAAATGCTAGTTTTGTCCAAATTCCTTAGGGTAGCCACTAATCCGAATCACAAAGATGCCACTTGTGGGCAGAAGTGTTAGTGGCTCAATTATTTATTTATTCACGTGTAATCCACGCGTTAAACCAATATAAATCCTCGAGTACACAGTTTTGTTTTGGTGGAAAAAGGATTTGTTTCAGTTTTGCTCATGTACTTGTCTACCGAGTCAATCTTGCTTAAACTAAAGCGTGTTTCCAGGCTGATACTTAATGGCATTGATGCCTGTGATGTCGGGTTAGCTTATGCCAGTCCCTTCTGTACTTGAGCTAAGCGAAAGTAAGAATTGATGAGCAAAACGTGCGTTTGAAGGGTTTTAAGCGATAAAGGCGGCTTCCAAATCAGCTGTAGTTCGGTTGAGGCAGCTGGGGGCTGGGGGAAGCCGGGTGCCAGCAGCAGGGTGCAGCGGCTGGTCCTGGCCCTGGCAGCCCCCGCTTCCCTTCCCGGCGGAGCACCAGCTCACCCACAGCACTCCCAATGGGATTTAGCACCACTGGCAGCGCACCCTGAGTTTTTGGAAAACCATTACCTGTGTGTGCTGCTCCGTTAACTTATTGGCAGCAACATTATGTGTGTTTCATTGTTCTTGTGTTTGGTTTGGGTTTTGTGTTGGTTTTTTTTTACTTTTGACAAGGATTTTTTTAAATTATCTGCAACTACTAGGCAATAGACTTAATTTATTACTGATGTGTAATAATGTTATAATTTAAATTCAGTGAGTTGAATTGCTTGTTGACACTTGAGCAGGGTTTATTTGGGTTCACTTGTGACAGCATCAGAGCACCAGTCCCTTGTGTATAAAGGCAATTCTCAATAAACACTAAAAAAAAAGTTACTCGTTCTTTTTAATTTGCCTTCTGGTGGGTACTGCACTGTGGGTAGGAAAAATGCTCATTTGCTGGTGCAAATCTAAGCAAATTAGGATATTTACTGTTCCTTGGTTTGAGCCGGGAGGTCTCTGGAAATATTGTCATTGACTGCATCAGGCTTTGTGGGTTTGGATTCTCAGTAAAATCTCTTAAGTGTTTTTTGAAAGCCACAAATGCTTGACCACCAGCAGCTCCCAGTGGGGCTTATTGGGAGCTGTTGTTGTTGGGCATTTTTGGCTACGGAACTCTTGGAAGGCACAGGGAGGCAGCTCCCCAGTGCCTGGCTGTCACGTGGAGCTGCCAGAAGGTTCCAGGCTAAGGGCCTTGAATCCTAAGTAAGGGAGACATCTCCCAGCTGGACTGAAGGGACCACTGTAGGGCTGGGAGGACTGGATTTTTGCATGTTGTAAGGGCTCTCCAACTGATGGATGTAGGAGCAGGCATGATTCCTGCTCTTCTGGGCTGCTTCTTCCAGTGCACCAGCTGAGGAGCTTCTGTGGCTCTCCGGAGCTCTGGATTTGGTGAGTAAGTGTTGCAGCACTGACCTATGGTAGAGCTAACGGGCCTAAAACCCCTGCCTGAGGGTCCCCAGAGAAATCCACACCTAGCCGCATGCTCTCATGGCCTTCGAAGAGGTGGGTATATCCCCTCACTCACTGCCCTCCTGCCCCTTCTCGGAAAGACCAGAAGTCTACCAGGAATGTCAATCCTCTCTGCTGCAGGAACCTTTGGACTTCATGCCTGTGATGAAATCAGCTACAAGCAAGGAGTTAATGTTTGACCGGGACCACACAAGCTGCACAAAAAAATCCATGTGCAAGACCTTCTCTTCCTCCTTATTTGCTTTACAAGGTGAGCAAATTCCGTTACGACGTCTCCTTCCCCTTTCTCTGCCACCTCCCCTCCTCACTGCACGCTGTAAGAGATGGT